>CAJQUW010016738.1:0-10000 GCA_907163375.1 Prostheceraeus crozeri | reverse complement strand
CCCCCCCCCAGCCCCCCCCCCCCCCCCCCCCCGCCCCCCCCCCCCCCCCCCACCCCCCCCCCCCCCCCCCCCCCCCCCCCCCCCCCCGCCTCCCACCCCCCCCCCCCCCCCCCCCCCCCCCCCCCCCACCACCCCCCCTCCCCCCCCCCCTACCCCCCCCTGACACTCCCCCCACCCCCGGCAACCCCACAGCCAACCGTATGCCCCCCCCCCCCCGATCTAGTGTCCCCCCTATGACTTCATTACCCCCCCCCCCCCCCCCATGGTCCCACCCCCCCCCCCCCCCCCCCCCCCCCCCCCCCGCCCTCCCTCCCCCCCCCCCCCCCCGATGCCCCCCCCCCCCCTCTCTGCCCCAGCCCCCTCCCCCCCCCCTCCCCCCGGCCTCACGATAGAGCCCTTAACCGCCCCCCCCCCCCCCCACATTCCCCCCCCGCAGCCCCCCCACCCCACCCCCCCCCCCCCCCTCCCCCGCCATAATCCCGCTCCCCTCACCCCCCCCCACCCCCCCCCCATCCACCCCCCCCCCCCCCCCCCCCCCCCCCCCCGCGCGCCCCACCCCCCCCCCCCCCTCCCCCCCCTCACCCCCCGTCCTCCCCCACCCTCCACCCTCTTTCCTCCTCCCCCCCCTCCCCCCTATCGCAGGCTGAGCTGTCAAGTCATCGAGAGAAAAAATTTTCAAACATTTTTCGAAAAAACGACAGAGTTAGAATTTGGGACGTTTTGGGCTGTAGCTTCAAAACGAAGCATCGGATTGGAAAACGGATTTCAGATTTGGAATCAGCGTGAAATTCTCTATCTGTATGGTGAGTTTCAAGTCAATCGGAGAGAAAAAATTTTCAACATTTTTCGAAAAAACGACAGAGTTAGAATTTTGCGATGTTTGGTCTGTAGCGCCCAAACGAAGCATCGGATGAGAAAACGGAGGCCAGATAAAACGGAGGCCAGATTCGGATTCAGCGTCAAATTCTACATGGAAATGGTGTATTTCCAGCTCAATCGGAGCACTAGAACCGGAGATAGACGGGTTTTTAGTGTTTGGATGATGGGTATTACGTCATCAGCTGATCGCCACACACTATATAAGCTGGGAACCGACAGAGACTTGTCATTTAGAGAGAGCGATTGTCAAAGGTAGAGTCGTCTCTCTGAGCTCCGATGATAGCTTCGGACATTCCAAATTCCGGTTTCTGTAAGAAACCGACTTAGAAAATTTCATTGCTGATATCAGCTAAGGCGTCAGACTTAGAGGTTCAGCCAGGATATGGCCTTCGTCTCCAGGCCATAAAAGACTCCAAAACTTTAAAGGCTTGTAACTTTGCTTCTACAAGTCCGTTTGACTTGATTCAAAAAAGGTTCGGTCGCTATTGACCTGCCCTAAGTGATAGACTACTTATAAAATTTCATAAGTAGTGCTAAAAAGTTGAAAAATTTAAATTCACTAGTTTTGGAGGTTTTCTGGGGTTTTCGACCCTGCTGAAGTCAATGAAAGCATTTTAATGATGTCTGAGCCAGTCTTCTCATGTATAAGCGGCTTTTCACTGAAAGCGAGCAAGACACGGAGAGTTTTGCTGTAATATTCCACTGACAGGGTGTTCCTTCGGGACGGCGGACGATGCCGTAGTGATAAGTGTGGCAAGGGAGTGTGTCATAGTTTAGACCGTAACCGCTGGGACAACTCATGTCTCATGTTGGGCATTTGACACAGTTCTCAACGTAGCACTTTGAACGCCAATCGGTTGAGTCTTAGCTATCTTGTCATGGGTGGCCTCTAAACATCTCCATTGCAAAACGCTGGTGAATCAAGCTCTCTACGGCTTGCTATCAAGCTGCTCAAAGTCTGTCAACCTCTTACCAACTCTACAGGTTTTCATGTCTGAGCCAGTCTTCTCATGGTATAAGCGGCTTTTCACTGAAAGCGAGCAAGACACGGAGAGTTTTGCTGTAATATTCCACTGACAGGGTGTTCCTTCGGGACGGCGGACGATGCCGTAGTGATAAGTGTGGCAAGGGAGTGTGTCATAGTTTAGACCGTAACCGCTGGGACAACTCATGTCTCATGTTGGGCATTTGACACAGTTCTCAACGTAGCACTTTGAACGCCAATCGGTTGAGTCTTAGCTATCTTGTCATGGGTGGCCTCTAAACATCTCCATTGCAAAACGCTGGTGAATCAAGCTCTCTACGGCTTGCTATCAAGCTGCTCAAAGTCTGTCAACCTCTTACCAACTCTACAGGTTTTCATGTCTGAGCCAGTCTTCTCATGGTATAAGCGGCTTTTCACTGAAAGCGAGCAAGACACGGAGAGTTTTGCTGTAATATTCCACTGACAGGGTGTTCCTTCGGGACGGCGGACGATGCCGTAGTGATAAGTGTGGCAAGGGAGTGTGTCATAGTTTAGACCGTAACCGCTGGGACAACTCATGTCTCATGTTGGGCATTTGACACAGTTCTCAACGTAGCACTTTGAACGCCAATCGGTTGAGTCTTAGCTATCTTGTCATGGGTGGCCTCTAAACATCTCCATTGCAAAACGCTGGTGAATCAAGCTCTCTACGGCTTGCTATCAAGCTGCTCAAAGTCTGTCAACCTCTTACCAACTCTACAGGTTTTCATGTCTGGCGAATACTATCATTAAGTTGAATCTGCTATCAGTCAACTTGAACGTTGCAAATGAAGTTCGGTGTAATACTTCCTTTCGACGGGCGTTCCTGTAAAGGGCGGCGGTGAAACCCGTAGCTATGTATACCGCAAGGGACATTCGGCAATGGTCAATCTTGTTAAACCTCTCTGCGTCATGTTTGCAAGTGATTGCCTCTGTCTCAACGTAGTATGCATTCGCGCCAGGGCGACATTTAGCCAGCTGTCGAAGGTTGCCTTATAAACTATCCATTGCATACGTTATGAGAACCATGAGTTCTACCTGTCTCTATCAATGAGATGAATTGATGAATGGAATGAAATGGGAGGACACTCACGCGCCACACGCAACATAACACACTTCTCTCTTCCGTAGTCTAACAAGCTCTTTACACATGGATCGCAGTCGATTGCTATCCCTGTATCAGAAGTGTAAGCTATCTTAATTTTATTTAACACTATTTCATCTACCATCATCACCCATATGAAATGTTATAAGATTTACAAGTTAAACTAAGCGTGCTACTATTTCCAAATGAAAAAGTATACATGGTTAAATCATCCACTGAAGCCCCATTCAAGTAAGTCAGTATGAAAGCCAAGAGAATACGAAATAAAAATTAATTAAGGCATGTATTTTCAAAAGTCTTCATCGTCAATATATCGTCCCAAGTCTGCCTACACACAGATCACTAAAACAGTTCACTTTGCTTCAACATTCTTCTACCGCGAAGCCTCACTTTGTCGATGTCCTCCCAACTCCCCAAAGTTTCGTGGCCTGGGAGTTAGGGGTGTACCATCCCATAATTGATGAGGAATTTGGTGCTCTGTGATCTCCATCACGAACATCAATCATTATCATACTGCAAGATACTTCCATCGTATTCCTGATAAGTTCGGACACTCCTTCTCACATACACTCTCCTCTTCTCATTCCGCAGCTAATGACTAACTTTCTAATGTTCAAGTCGGTATAATTTCTCCACCTTCCCCATCGTTGGAGCGTTTGGTGGCAACGCGCGCCTTTGCGATGAGCATGGAGAAGAGAACACCAATTTGTTTTCGAATTTTTTGGAGGGCTTTACAAGAAGACTGTGAATAATGACTTTGAAATGTTTTCTTCTAATTCTTAAGGTATAAACAAGGCAACCAATCCAGAATGAACATCCCAATGAATAATGAAGAATATGAAAGTAATAAAGCAAAATGCCATCGTGTCATTTCACTCTGTCTTGAGACGTATAATTGAAGTGTTCTCTAGCGAATCTATATTTGAGTCGTACAAGTGAACTGCTCTCTCGTGAATTTCCATATTTGCGGCTACGTATTAATTGAGTGAAGGTCTCTATCATTGTAGAAGTACAACCTTAATCTTGATTCGTGAAATGGGATGTTGAAAATTCTCACTCTCTCCCTCAAACGTGTGGCTCATAGCACTCTTCCTCAATTTCATGCCTCAACATCATCACCAACGCCCTCCCTTCCTCGAGAACAGTTTAGAGTGTTGAGCTCAAAGTAGGTTGTAACAATACACTGAACTTGAACAAGATGAAAAAATGATTTCTCTTTCAGGTAATGTGAGTTCACAGCTCAGACTCTCGCTACAAGGCAAGACTGGGAATGTGCCGACTGCGGACATATGTTTACAAGAAGCCACATTCCCTTCGACACATCAAACAACGTTGTGTCAACGCAAAAGCGGGCATCAATCTCCGGAGTAAGTATGATTCTGACGATGTCATCTCCTTATCCTTGCGATTTGTGCACTCTTTCTTTTGATAGTCACTTTCAGCGATCTTCGCACAGACTTCAACACACGCATGCAAATGATCACTACACCAACGGTACCTCTACCATCTCCCTCATTAATGTTTCCCAAAATAATTTAGTACGCGACTACTGCATGGAGTCCAATGACACAAATAGTAGATTCCTGAGGGCTCCTTCAAATTCTAAAAACCATTATCGAATGCGCTCTTCAACAATTTAGAACAATTTTAGAATGAAGGGCGCACATCTACCTAAACTAAATATCTTAAGATAGATTTTTACAAACGGGTCAAGAAGTGAACGGAAGAATATTTTTCATGTTCCTCCTATCCTCCTTTTCCGCAACCGAAGTTGTAGACTGCGGTCATTGGCTAATTTTCGGGGACGAGAGCGGAGGGATGTTTAAAATCAAATGTAGATAAATTCAATGAACCGACAGCGCTCTCATTTTTGATGGTGAGGACTCAGCCATATTCAAAATTTCACTATTAGAAAGTCATATCAGTCTCGAGGCACATTTTAAACCTAGCCAAAAACGTTGTATAATAAGAAAGCTTTCATCAACGTCGACTGTAAATCACAGTGTTTCAAATATGCAGTCCTATCCATCCTTCACTATAATGATATCAACGCGCATCGAGATCGCACCTATAGCTATAGACAGTGGGAGGATGAACAAGACCTTTGAAGGTTGTGATAGTAACAACATGAAAATCAAAGATGTAGAAAACGTTTCGAAAAACATAATAAGATTAAAATTGTCGTTCACGTGTGGGAGAAGGGGTTGAAGGGTGCCCGCTATAATTCACGTTCAACTTGTTATGAACGTGTAGTCAACCTCTTATTAGTAAAACAAGATGATAGCGAGGAATGGCACTACTGTGGTATTCCCAAAATCTCTCGCTTGTACACTCACTTGGGGCACTCTAAAAGAGGTGAACATTTTGTATGCGACCGCTGCATCCGCTCCTTTTGGAGTAAAGATAAATTTGAAACTCACTATGAATGGTGCAAGCGAGGTAAATTACAAATGGAACGCATGCCCAAAGATAAAATATTTTCACATAGGGATAATGGTGACGAATTAAGTCCCCTGCGTATCATTTACGCAGACATAGAATGCTACATTGATGATATCATCCACAAGCCAGCAGCCATATCCTGCTATGAAGTATGGCATGACCACTTTAGGAATAGACAAAACAAAATGCATACTTGGCAAGGTGAAGATTGTATTTCAAAATTTCTAGAATTTCTCGATAAAGCTGCTAAATTTCAACAATCATATGATTCACAATTGCAGCGTAAGTCACTACATATGTCAGATGAAGACAAACAGAAATTTGAAAGTTGCACATCGTGCCCTAAATGTCATAAAACGTTTGATGACGATAAAATTAAGAAAGTGCGTGATCATGATCACATCACTGGTAAATTTAGAAACGCACTCTGCTCCAAATGTAACTTTTCACTTAGGTTGAGACGTCGTGTACTACCCGTCATTTTTCATAACTTTAAGGGCTATGACAGTCATATGCTCATAAAAGGAGGGTTGAGCCAGATGAAATCGTGGCAGTTCAATGTTATAGCACAAACGAGAGAAAAATTCATGGCAATGACAGCAAAAGTACCAGTAGATAAAACTAAAGAAAATAAGACAGTCTTCTTCGAAATAAAATTTTTAGATTCATTTCAATTCATGTCAGCGTCACTAGCTTCTCTCGTTCGAAATCTCAAGTTTCTTCCCCATAGTCAAACTTTGAAGAAACACTATCCAAACTTAACGGATGACATGATCACTCGCAAAGGAGTCTTTCCCTATGCGTATTTTAGCTCAATGTCTAAACTAAATGAAACAACCCTTCCTTCCATTGACAAATTCAAAAACGATTTGACGGGTGAAGATTGTCCAGTAGAGGACTATGAACATGCTCAAGAGGCATGGTTAAAATTTAATTGTAAAACGTTTGGCGATTATATGATCGCTTACTTAGAATTAGATGTCATTTTGCTGGCTGATGTCTTTCAGGAATTTCGACGAGTGGCATTAGAAGAAGACAAATTAGATCCTATCCACTTTGTCAGTCTACCAGCCATGTCCTTTAAATCAGCCTTTAAAATGACTGGTGAGACCATTCATCTCTTACAAGACCCCGAGATGTATAATATATTTGAGCGCGGAATACGCGGTGGTCTCACATTTGTAAATAAACATCATATAAAATCTAAAACAGTAGGTGATGATCATATCCACCTAAAGTACTATGACCAAAATAATTTATATGGCAGTTCACTGTCTAAACCACTACCTCATTCCGAGTTTAGTTGGTTAAAACAAGATGAGCTTGAGTATTACTCCAACCCTTCAAACATACTGAAGATTCCAGATGAAGGTGATTGGGGATATTATTTTGAAGTGGATTTGATTTATCCAAATAGTATTAAAAATAAAACTGCTGATTTCCCACTCGCACCTGAATCTGGTGAAGTGACTGAAGATATGTTTTCACCATTCATGTCACAATTTCATAATAACTTAACAGAGTGTGGACAGCCAAGGTACAAACCATGCCGCAAACTTTTACTCACCCAATATGATAAGAAAAATTATCTCGTACACTTCTGCATACTAAAATTCTATTTAGAAATGGGCATGCTTCTAAAGTCAGTTCACCGCATTATCAAATTTAGACAGAAAGCCTTCCTCAAACCCTACATAGATAGTAACAGTCAAAAACGTGCACTAGCCCAAAATAATTTTGAAAAAGATTTTTATAAATATAAGAATAATAGTCTTTTCGGAAAGACCATGGAGGATGTTAGAAAACGCATAAACTACAAACTAGTCACTGATGATCAAAAATATCACAAATTGACCTCATCACCTCTTTTCATTGATAGAGACATTATCGATGAGGATCTTGTAGGTGTTAAAATGATAAAATCTGAAGTTGAGTTGTGCAAGCCCATCTATATTGGCCAAGCTGTACTAGATTACTCTAAGCTTGAAATGTACCAACTCTTTTATAAAATACTAAAACCATGTCCTCTCGTAAAAGAGGTTCGTTTGTTGGGTGGTGATACAGATAGTTTCTTCTTAGGTATTACCACTCAAAAAGATTTAAATTTTAATGAAGTAGCTAAGTCATTAGAAAAATATTTCGACACATCTAACTACAATCCCGCTCATCCACTCTTTTCCATACAGAATAAAGCCAAACTTGGTTGTTTTAAGGATGAAACAGCAGGAAAGGAAATAGATGAAATGATTCTCCTCCGCCCTAAAATGTATTCCATGAAATTAAAAGAATGTGCAGATAGTATTAAGCGTGCTAAAGGAATATCAAAATCAATTGTCCAAAAAATGAAACATCGGTCCTATAAGAAGGCCTATAAAAATAAAAATATAACGTTTGTCAATATGACAATCTTAAAATCACAAGTTCATACTGTGAAAACGTACACATTTAAGAAACGAGCGCTTTCTGCATGGGAGGATAAGAGGTGTTGGATAGGACATAACACATCTCTTCCACATGGACATCCTGATACAAACATACCTCCACCCAAAAGAATAAAACTCACGCTACCACATTCAGGAGATGTATTGACATAATCAACTTTAACTCAGTATTTTGATGTTGCTTTTTGTAGATATACATGGTTGTTTTATGTATCGCATGAGATCGTTTCTTCCTTGTGAATATATGCCTACAGTTAGCCCATTCCCCCTATATCTGTGAAAAGACTTTTTCATACGCATATTTTTATTTCAATAAACATATCACAATGACTTCACTTTGTTTTCCGAAACACTAAAGTTACGAGGGATTTAGTATCTTTCACATGGATGCACTCTTGTAAACCATTGGTAATTTTGATAGAAATAGAGGGTATAGTTTGTTTGACGACGGGTGATAGAAAATAGATTCAAACATCTCGACTATTCCATATGAAGCGTCTTTATCATGAATGAAATCACGTAAAATGTATTCTTTTTTCTCACCAACAGAAATAGGTAGAATCAAATCACTTTGGGGCGATCATATCTTTTTCAAATGACTGTGGAACATTGATTTCCATGATGAAGATTTAAACAGTTAGATTCGATGACGAACAAGATTTACTAGTTTGCAAGTTAAACTAAGCGTTCTATTATTTGTAAATGAAAGATATAGTTTCAACAGTTTACAGATTACAAAATAAAGTTTCAATAGTGTTTGTGTTAAAAATAAAGTTTAAGCTGTTTGTGTGTTAGAAATAGAATAAAGTTTCAACAGTTTGTCGATTAAAAATAAAGTTTCAACAGTGTGTACGTTAGAAATAAAGTTTTAGGCGTTTGTGCGTTAGAAATAAAATAAAGTTTCAACCGTTTACAAGTTAAAAATGAAGTTTCAATAGTGTGTATGTTAAGAATAAAGTTCTATCTGTTTATATGTTAGAAATAAAAATGAAGGTTCACCAGTTTACAAGTTAAGAATAAAGTTTTATCTACTTGTATGTCAGAAATGAAATAAAGTTTCACCAGTTTAAAAGTTAAAAATAAAGTTTCAATAATGTGTACGTTAGAAACAAAGTTTCAATAGTTTACAAGTTAAGAATAAAGTTTCAATAGTGTGTATGTTAGAAATGAAGTTTCACCAGTTTACAAGTTAAGAATAGATTTTATCTGCTTGTATGTTAGAAATGAAATAAAGTTTCACCAGTTTACAAGTTAAGAATCAATTTTATCTGCTTGTATGTTAGAAATGAAATAAAGTTTCACCAGTTTACAAGTTAAAAATAAAGTTTCAATAGTGTGTTCGTTAGAAATAAAGTTTCAATAGTGTGTATGTTAAGAATAAAGTTTTATCTGTTTGTATGTTAGAAATAAAACAAAGTTTCAACCGTTTACAATTTAAAAATAATGTTTCAGTAGTGTGTATGTTAAGAATAAAGTTCTATCTGTTTGTATGTTAGAAATAAAATGAAGTTTCATCAGTTTACAAGTTAAGAATAAAGTTTCAATAGTTTGCAAGTTAAAACTAATGTTTCAATAATGCGTATGTTAAGAAAAAAGTTTTATCTGTTTGTATGTTAGAAATAGAATGAAGCTTCACCAGTTTACAAGTTAAGAATAAAGTTTTATCAGCTTGTATGTTAGAAATAAAATGAAGTTTCAACAGTTAACAAACTAAAAATAAAGTTTCAATAGTGTACGTCAGAAATAAAGTTTCAACCGTTTACAAGTTAAAAATAAAGTTTCAACAGTGTCTACGTTAGAAATAAAGTTTTATCTGTTTGTAAAGCACGATCGTAGGATTTACTAGTTTGCAAGTTAGACTCAGCATTCTACTAGTTGTAATTGAAAAATATCGTTTCAACAGTTTACAGATTAAAATAAAGTTTCAATAGTGTGTATGATGGAAATAAAGTTTAAGCCAAATACAAGTTAAAAATAAAGTTTCAAATGTGTACTAGAAAAGTTTAGCTGTTTATGTAAAAAAAAAGTTCAACAGTGTAGTAGAAATGCGTTAGAACTTTATTTTTAACTTGTAAACGGCTGAAACTTTATTTCTAACGCACAAAGCGCTTAAACTTTATTTCCATCATA
>CAJQUW010016737.1:250000-254615 GCA_907163375.1 Prostheceraeus crozeri | reverse complement strand
GTCACTATGATACATTTTTGTCACTAACGATCATGATAAATTTTTTTAAGTCACAATGAAATAGGATCAGTTTTATGAAACGTGTAGGAAATTAGGAGAGGCACCAAATGTATTCCAATAGCCACAAATTGCAAGGAATGAAATACTATTGAATTATTAATGACATGGCAATGATATCTATCATTCCCCATCAATTAAACAACTACAAAACGAATGTATAAACATGAAAGGTCCAATCATTACATTCTATATCCCATATACGTATGTAATTTTTCCAATGCATTTCCATTGAACCACATTTTCAAAAATTTCACTCACATTTCGGATAGCCTAAAAAGTCCTCTAAATACTCCCAACAAAGATTCTCGTGCATAATGGTCCTTTGGTATCACTGCAAAATGCACTGCAATGGAGAGAAAATACTCAACTGAGATATCCTGCAATCATGAATATACCCATGAATTCCTTGTCAAAATATTCTGTTTCCGACCATTTTCCGGCCAGAAAAGAGTCCGTAAGAGCCCGAGAGCACAAAAAATCTGAGGCAATAATTCCCTCACCATCTAGCACTGAGCGAATTGCTTGCATCCCATAAATATGTGATATTGGTTCCTAGTACATTAAATGCACTGAGTAAAATTAAATATCGACAGGTAAATAAAGACCGAATCAAACGCTTCAGGTCGTGACATCCAGTTATATAATGTTTTATCGGTTACAGGCTGTCCTACCGAATAGAAATGTAAAAAAATGATAGAAGAAATGACAAATTTTATCAAGAAAAAACTAGAATTTTGGGAGCGGAAAAATGAAAGAAAAAGATGAAAGTGTATCCACTAAGAATCGAACAATATAGGCGTATCACTTTCATCATTGCAGTAGTATAATGGGAAAATTTAAAATTTTCTAAATTGACTCCCAGTAGCATTTCCATCCAAACAACATGTCCGAACAGTCAGTCACAGTCAAAAGATTATAACGCCTGCCAAAATTCTCTAAGGTTAAGAAAAATCGTACATATCGAAAATCGGTCTGTTACGCCGTAATGTAAAGATTCAATAAATAACAATGAATGCATCATTAATTAAATCTCATCACTTTATAACCGTACTTTTAGAATATCGATGTTCCTCACTTAACATTACCTCATCGATAAAGTTGGATACAATGCTCAGCAGTCCTGTCCAAAATAAAAACAATTGGTGATAAGATATAACAAAACCAATACAATACATGAATAATTGCCAAATCTATAGGTACATGCTTAACATCTCTCTTTTCGATTTTTAACATTGTTCATAAGTTTCATACTGCGAATGCACACTTTCGCTTTCGGAATCTACCGAAATCTCCTGCTCTTTTTGTGGAATTGTCCCTGTATTTAATTCAAACACTATATTTGTATTTAAAGTCACACTACTTTAAACGAGAGATAACAAAACAAAGTCATCCCACTTGTTGAACGATGATAAAAAGTCCACAACGAATAAAGCAAAATTGTCCTCTCATTTCTAGTTTAATGTGTTAGCAGTAACGCGGACTTGAGGTGCATAGAACATAAGTCCGAAGTCTAATGCTAAGGCTAATTCAAGTGGAATCATCCGAGCAGCCATTTAATATACAAAAACAAAAATACTGACCTCAGATTATATTTTTAAGCCTGACTGAAATGACACAACGTAAGGAAATTTCATCGAAGGGAAATACAATGAAATATAGACCTACCACTCTACATTTATTGTTAAATTGTTACAGGATGTTTCCTGTGGTTCGTTGATATTATTAAAATCTCCACCATAAGATAATGGAATAGCCCAAAAAAACAGCAGTTGTTGCGTAAGTTTAATGATTCTCCATCAACGTTACACGACATCTGGAGTTCAACGCATTAGACAACAAACATCATAAAATGCCAATAAGTGGAGAGCTGGATATTCTCATAAGGATAAATTTAGAAACCTAGGCTAGTAGTCAGCAATTTAACGACAAAAATCTCATTTGCATTAAATGCATGATTTCGAAAGAAAAAATGAAAACATAAAATTGACGCATCTAGACAGCCTGCGCTTCCTGTTTAGAAGAAGATTCATTTTTTTTGAGTGGCGCATGTCACGTAAGAGAAGTGTGCAGATCAAGTCACAAAATTTGAACAGCCATTTACAACGCTTATTATAGATGTCGGTAATAAATGTCAATGACGATCAAAACTGCCAGGAAAAACATCACGCACTTACATGACAAAATAGAAGAGAAAAAAATCATTGATACATTTGCAAGTCTTTTATTCTCCTAGAAAATATCCAAATTAACAAAACAAGAAGTACATTGTAGGACGGATTAGAACGATGAGGGTCAGATGGGTCCGACTTCCAACGGATAATCAACCACGAAGGCCTTGCATAGATAGTATTTCAGTTCATATCCGAAATCCTCCATGGAGTGGAGACCAGGATCGTTCAGAGCAGGCCCTGCTGGCATTCGAGTCGGATCTTTTTCCATTCCTCCCTGCTCTCCTGTGGGTAGTAAGAGCATCATCTCTTTCTGCTTAGCATCTTCCGGAGGACCAACTGCTTCCTCCGCGAGGCAGGTGGGCCCTGACCGCTCTTTTGCAGCTTCACAATGATCTTCGTCTTTTCATTCCGGCCAATGTGATCAGACAGTTTCTTTCCACGGATGAATTCCTTACCTGAGAAGATGAGAGAGTTAAACCATTAGATAATCATCCTCCATCAAACTTAACCAGCCCAATGATGCCTGCGAAAGAAGAGGATTAACAGTTGGCATGGAATTGTAGCATTATTATGTCCAGACTGAGTCGAAACTTATAATGTAAGGGACCGACTGGTCTTAGCTACTGTAGTTCGTGCTGTCACGGGAAACCAAGGTTATAATAAATAACGGAAAGATTTTTAGTATTACGATAAATTACAAACATTTTGTAATTTTATCATACCACTTCGTAATATAATGGCATGTGACATGTTGATGTCTGTACAACTACATCCATAGTACTAAGGAATTTAAATTATAAGAACATCGAGCCAGCTATAAGAGGCAACGAGAGAAATAATTTGTTATAGCAATGACGAAAGTGTCAAACAGGAACTAAAAACAACACGAATAGGCTAAAAATTATCGGGAATGCCCTACACGCGTGGGTCGGGGATATCATGAACCACATGTCACGGCTAATCATCTTATCGATTGAGGCGTCCGCTCAGCGATATTAATCATTTGAAAAAGTTGAAGGTCCTTCAATATTTGATATGTTAGGCAAATCCCTATCCGAAAGCGGACTAGTCCTACTAAACTCAGGCCCTAATTGGAATGCTCCCTCCAACGAATCCAATCCAACACAACACATATAAGTTATCATAGATTTATAAGAGAAAGGAGTTCTCTCTGGGTTATGTTCTTCAGCTGTCCTAAGTGAGGAGTGAATATCTTGTTACTATTGAATAAGCGAGAGGCATATGGGTCCTCTTTACACAACACTCATAAAACGCAAGAATATTGAGAAATAGAAGCGAATAATCCGTGCTACTCCTAGCACAGCAAGTGCAGTACTCTGAAGATTGCTATAATCGGAGAAGGCTGTTCGTATCCTGTAAATTCGAATATCCCGCGTCATTATCATTGACACATTAAAATAATAATCGCTTAAGTATCTCAGATAATGACTATTCTGGTTCTGTTAATAATATCGACTTAATTGTAACTAATGATCCATTTCCTACCCTCCTACACTGGAGTTTTTTTTATTTGAAATTGAGCCTTACTAAATTAGAAATTATTTCAAGATTGAAGTAGTCCTGCATGAGGACTGATCGCGGCTATCCCCCCATCCTAATACCGCAAGATGTTGACAAATGCAAGTGGCATGTTAAATATGGCGAGTTGTAAAGAGTACTTTCACTGTGGCTGCTTAATTCCTCAGCCAATCATCCCCACTTTTACTTCCTTCAATTTATCTTCTTCTTTATCCTTTGATCTCCTGCTCACGGCACAAATCCCTTGTGTGTGTAGGCACATCCTACTTGTCCCCAATACAATAATCAGCACGAGCGCCCGACATCAAAATATCAGAACATAAAGAACAAACGCGTAAAACACAGGGCCAGATTCATTTTGATATAGGCGTACCTAGATCATTAACAAAATTGAAGTGTAATGAACACGATGGAAGGACGACTATCAACGATAGGCAAGTAACACTCAAAAGTCTATACGCAGATTCACATATGGATCGCTGTCAGACGTCTTGCACGGCAATGAAGCACTCTTTAGATGGTGTCAGACATCACTCAATGTGGTTTTTCGTTTCATTGGATCTTCTATACGTTGTCCTTACAAGCAGGCGAACGAGACATTGAATCAGCGACTGCTTTAATGAATTGTCCACTGCAATTTAAAGTGCTTGTTGTTCATGATTGCACAAGACACATGGTACATTACTATAATTATAATACCTATAGAGCACATAAAGTAAGAGATCAATGGAGAGAATATAACCGGTTGACTAAACCGATTTTTTAGATTCTTGGCAATTAATCTAATTGTGAATATTTCAAAATGGTAATAAATGTATTTATGTATTTGATAACTTGCTAGATAT
>CAJQUW010016737.1:0-245000 GCA_907163375.1 Prostheceraeus crozeri | reverse complement strand
GAACATCTGCAGCCCTGCAGCTTGCAGAAATGAAAACGACATTCAACGTATTCAACGTAACAAAGTGCGTCAAGGTAACAAAATTAAAAAAACAAGCTAACGACTGGTCAATTTTTGATGTGCTAAATATGACATGGCTAAAAGAAAATCATTAAATCCTAAAATGTCTAGAAATTTAAAAATACTTACTAGAAGGACAAGCAACGGTTCTCCTCTCCTCATGTGGAATGAATTGGTGAGTAAGTCGCTCTTTTCAAAATTATGTTTATCACTTATATATTGAAAAGATTCTATTTAACAGTCTGCCCATTCAGATGATAAAAGGACAGGTCTGTTTCCAATCAAAATATCAGATCTAGCTAGCACAGCGGGATTACGCTATCTACAATCTACCAAGTGTGTGAGAGAAAAATCATAAAGTTATAAATCATGAGAGAAGAAAAAGAAAAGAAATAAATCATGAGTGATTCATGATTAGCAGCATGGATGTAGGGTACATGTTACAGGATTCTATCTTAGCTTCTTGTTTGGAAGTTTACATATCATCGCCATTCGCCAAAAAACAATACATTATCCGACATTTAGTCTGTAGTGTGTCGCATTTGAGGAATTTCACATAGTTAAGCTATATTTGAGGAATTTTTGAGGATTTGAGGAGTAATAAACAAATTTGAGGAATTTGAGGAGTAATCACAGGCCTGATGATTGCATCAGCTAAAATATACCAAAATTCAACCTGGTGCAGAGATAGTTTGGTTGTTGAATCCCAACGAAGAGGACTCACTGAGATATCAGGTTGCTTGTTCAGATCAGCAGAAGTCCATTATCGAAAAATCGATAGGGAGGTGATATAAATAATGCAAAATGTAAAGAGGTGTTTTTTGATTTAATAAAAACTATAAATAATGGTTAATGCACGTGCCTTGCGTTGAGACGCGCAAAGCGTGCATTAAAAATTTAATGCTACAGTCCCCTGTGCATCATGACGCCACGCTTCTCTTCGCACTTCAGTTGAATCTACAGCAATGGACATTAAAAACAATTGATTAGTACTTGTTCAACGTATTGAGGACGTGAAGGAATCATGTGCTTTTGCATAACCACTGATCAACCTTCTGTAAAACTTTTCTGGACAATAGCAGTAGATGAATGAAATTAATGATAATTCGATTTCTATGCCTAGAAATAACAAGGTGCTGGCTAGCCGATTATAGACATCTCAAAGGGCCGGTTTCATAAAGAGGTTCTAAACTAGAACGGTTCTAGCGTAAGAACTGGTTCTAATTAGCACCGACGAGAAATTTCAGTTTCATAAACGAGTTCTTTCCCTCATGGTTCCAGTTGGAACTGGTTCCAATTAGAACTAGAGGTAAATCCAAAGTGACGTTGAGGTGATGTCATGACCTACATTTCAGCTTGGTTACCACGATGTTATTGGCTTGACGTCAAGTTAATGTATTCGATCTGAATCAACGATTGCAGGAAATTCATTTCTCAAGATGTCACAGCGTAAGTGAGCGGAAAACTTTAGCAACGTAGAGAAAGAATGCATATTAGATTTTATGGAGAGGAATTCGATAATTGAAAGTAAGGATACCTCGGTGAAGACGCAGAAGCATAAGAAGGAGAAATTTGAAGAGCTACGAATACTTTTAGATCCTCAATTCGCGACAAAACGGTCAATAGCTCAAATCAAGAACTATTGGAAGAAGATGAAATGTAATGTAAAGAAAGCTGCGACGGAAAACCGTAAAGAAAGTTTTAAAACTGGTGGAGGGAAAAATCCAGCCAAAGAGATTTCCGCAGACGAGGGAGAGAGTCATGGCTTTAGTAGCGGCCGACATTGACCCCCTTCCGAACCAGTTCGACGGTGACGCGAAATGTGTCGGTGACATTGGAAATAGCGATCCCGAGGATTCCAATGTTAGTGCAACCCACATTGATACAACCGAAGATTGTGGAACGAGTCAAAGCAAGTCAAATAAGAATAAGAAGCGGAAAGCAATCACATCACAGGACTTTTATGAACTCAGCGAGAGAAGACTGAAAATAGAGGAACGGAAAGCAGAAGCACAAGAGAGAATAGCAGCGGCACTGGAAACCTTAACAGCTGAAGAACATGGACGTATGGGATTTCTAGCACAGCTGAACAGTAATTTGTGACCGTCTGATCAACAATGTGAAATAAATGCTTTACATGGAAATTGTTACTTTTTAATGGGAGTCTAAATTCTGAATATTTGTCAATGTTATCATATGGAAAGTAAGAAAATGAAGTATTTGTGGAATGAACCAGTATCTAATAAATTACTTAGTGTAACCCTCACCCCACTGTGAGCGAATTTTTTAAAAATTATAAAAATGGGTCAGCAACAAAAAACAAACCGACGGTATGCCAACGTTTGTATTTATTGTTGATACATGTAGTCTTCGGGAAAATCACAAGAAACAATAACAGTTATTTATTAATTAAAGTATCTTTCGATCAGTTGTCGCCGGAAACGCAAACCTCGCTCATCGTCTATCTGAACATCATTATCTTCGTTATACTCATCGTTAATCTCTCTTTCGAATTCAAATTGCTCATCACCGTTGTTAATGGCCATGTTGTGAATTACTGCAGCCGCAATGATGAGATGAGGAACTTTGATACGTGAAGTCGAAGGCCATATTTAAGACAAGGGAATCTTCTCTTCCATATCCCAAACGTTCTCTCAATTGTTGAACGTGTTTTCACATGTGCATCGTTGTAACGCGCTTCTGCTCGGTTAACCGGATTTGCAAGAGGAGTTAGAATCGCAGTAGTACACGGATATCCACCATCACCTAGCAAATAACCATCATATACACCACTTTCAAATTGCGCACATACGCGTGATCCATTCCATATCCTCGAATCATGCACAGCTCCTGGCCAACATGCAAATATGTTGCAAATTTCAAAATTAGCACTGCCGATAACTTGAACATTGATTGAATACCAATGATGTCGATTAATGAACCTACCTCCTTTATGAGGAGCAATGTTAAAGACTAGTCTTATGTGTACACAATCAATTACACCAATTACTCCCGGGAAATTAGCCTTTTCGTAGAAACTAGTCTTCATCTTTCGTATTTCATTAGTAGTACTCGGCATGCGTATATATCGGTTCGATAAACACGCAATCGAGTCAGATACGTGTTTGACAATCCGGCAGACGCTTGCTTTAGAAAGACCATGTAAATCTCCGATGGAAGTGTAAAAATTGCCGGATGCCAAAAATCGAAGAAATGCAAACACCTGTTCCTCGGGAGTTATTGCGTGGTTCCGACGAGTTTGTCTTTGAAGTTGAGGGCGAATTTCTTCAATAAGGAGATGTGCTGTTGATTTGGATAGTCTATATCTGATGGTAAATTCTGTTTCACCGTAAATATCGAAAGGATTACTTCTATCTCTGAATACCCTCTCACGGCGAAGGCTTCTAATCATTAAAACATACCCAGCCATTACTTTGCTGCGATTGTGCATTCGAGAGAAGTGGCGATTCAATTGAAGTTAGAACCACGTTCGATTAGTTCTAGAATGAGGTTCTAATTTCATTCAATTGGAACAGGTGTTAAGAAAATATTTCTTCATGAAACTGGAATGGTTCTAAAGTTAGAACCAGTTCTTCGTAGAACCGCGTTATGAAACGCGCAACGTTCCAATTTTATGAAGTTTTGACTTTTAACACCGGTTCTAGGCTTATGACGCTTTTATGAAACCGGCCCAAAGTGAATGTTATCTGATCGCTGTTTATCAAAATGTCTTTGTTATATTTCTATGTCGTGAAATAAACGTTTGCATACAGCGAATACATGATATACAACCACAGTGAGATAAGATATTTTAACAGCCACGTAGCGATAAATCATTAGATAAATGTAGACATAGTCACATGAACGTCGTGCAATAATATTTATCAAACATGCACTACTTCTCTTATTTCATTGATGCACAAAATGTTGGCCGTATAAAGGTCATGCAGCATTAAATTACTGATAATGCAGACTGTAGGCAAAGCATTTTCTGGAGTGGACGCAGCTATCAACTCCTGGCTTTGACAGGGACTTGATGAGGTTGCTAATAGACAAAACACGGACATCGACAGCAGTCACTGATGTCACAAAATCATGCTGTTGGTATGAAGTCTCAGTGTGATCATCCAGGCATTTGAGCTATTGATTTGAGCATGAAATTTAGTCGGAATGGAGGAGGACTGTTTGATTTAGGATTGGTTAGCACTTTCAACATTTCAGCAGTCAGTTGATGCTGTAACATCAGACGGTCATGGGTACTTCTGAAAAATGTTTTCAACACATTATTTCATTCGAAGTATCACGCATAGATACTGGGGAAGGACGGATTTTACGACCATCTTAGCCAGCGAAGCGCCGTGTAAGAATTTCTATGCTCTTTACAAATAATTTGTAAAATGTCCCTCGATTCTCCAGGTTGTCAAACGAAATTGCGTTATAAATGACCTACTAGTGAATTACGTCAACAGGACGATAGCGAGAAATCAAACTCGCTGTTGGTTCTATAATTTTAGCTCTCATCCCACTAATGTCCTTTGTCGAACGCCCTCAAATGCGGGATTTCCACTTCCCAATGGTCCTATTTTGACGCAGCAGATACCTATCGAATGCAAAATATCTATTGCATCAAGGCGTCATTTCAATATCTCGAAGTCAGCTCAGAAAACAAATTGAAGGTAAAAACTGAAAATTTCAATTTTTACTGAAGCACACATCTGATAAGAAACTGCGAATGAAATTGAGCAATTATCCATCAAAATCTTTCTAGTTGCTGTGATAGATAAAGCAAATTAATTTCCGTTTAGTTTGAGTTCTCAAACAGCGCGTTATTCAGCAGGAACAGCAACAGCTACAAATGTGGCGTGAAACATCATGAAACGTTGGCTACATATAAATGATAAGGTTAGGTGGTTAGGGAGTTACACCACTATCGAGAGTATATTTAGGCCTAATAAAGCAATATTTTCTGGTAATTATCAGCCGCCATAACCCTCCGTCTAAAGCGTCGCCTTAAGAACACCCTGGGAAGGCATCAATCATCTGTCATTTTCTCAGAAATACAACACGACGTCTGGAATGGCATGACAATATCACTGGTATTTAGAGAAAACACAGTTGAAGGCTATACTTATCATAACCCTGGGAAGCAGGGCTTCAATGATGATGTGATAAGAAATCGTTTGTCTTCCTGCATGAATTCTTTGACACAAGACATTATTTGCAAGTATGTACTGATGAAGCAAATGTGACCTGGATGTCGTGATCGGCTGTCAACTCACCTGTGTTCCCGTGAGATCTTCCTCATTCCGGAACTCTTGACGAATCGGTTCATGAGGAGGTAGACCCATCGGATAGACGATAGTACAAGCTCCTTCTAACAACGATAACGCTTCCTTGATCTTCTCCTTTGTCATGCACACATCTTTCACCACCAGATCCTAGAAAACAGTAAAAATATGAGATAAGTTATTTGCACAACAAGTGCAAAGTATCCAGCTTTATTGCATTTTTTGAGATCAACATGTCTAGGGCGAGGGCATAGTTTGTTGATCGAGAAAAATGCAATTAAGCTGGATATCTTTTCACGAGTTCTGTAAGTAACTTTATATTTAACAGAACTACCAGAATCTATGATCATGATCCTTAACATGATTTGAAAATCAAACCAAAGCAATTTTGAAATCAGATAGCCTGCTTCTCTGTCCATTGTACATGCATTTCTATGCAAATTCTATGCATGATTTTCGTTGTAGAGGATGAAAAACTTTCTATGTGCTAATGTATTTCAATGAAGGAGTTCAATAAAGACTGTTTATTGCACTCTTTGAAATTGATGCACACTTTGGAAAGCATAAACTATATTATGGAAGCAATTATCATAGAGATTATAGCACTGTGAAATATAAACAAGTTTAGAGCCACCAGTACTTTTTGTCATAATTACTTTCTGTGCAATGGAACTTGATGATATTCCAGCATCCGCGCCTTATAGATGTACAGCGCCAGATAAAAATTTCGTTTTAAGTTAAGATAGATGAAATAAAGCGTTTTTCCTTTTGAGGTGCATCATCAAAACAACTGAAAATCTGTAGACAAATATTCACACATCTGTGATAACAGGGATCCTCAAAGATCAAAGGGAGAAGCGAAAATGATTGATTTCTTACCACAGCAAGCTACACTAAGATTTACTAGACGGAACCCCGCGTTCATCAAAATTGTAATCAGGAAAATTTAATGGGATTTAAATCACATAAATAATCAATAATTCCCTACTTCAAAAACCTAAAAAACTATCCAGATTTCTAATTATCAAACTGCTATGCTGCACAACGATTATGCGCATCTGAACGGTTTGATTCATTGATGAACTCACCTTGCTGATCAATTCTTTGGCTTCCTTCGCTGTCTTGGTGAGAACTTCTTTCATATTTGCCATTGGCGCTGCAAGATAGAGACATATAAATGAGTAGAAATAATGCCAGGTAAACCGATAGCGCTACGTGTCTCAAAATAGGCGCTTTTCATGTCAACATGCAAACTATAATAGAAGTCTGAAATCTTTTCTTTTATTGAGAAGCTGAATGAAACATATACGAAATATAGATATGAAAAACATACATAAAAATATATTTCTGTACATTATGTAACTGTTCAAACCACAGAATTAGATTCGTCTGCGCGCGCTTCGGTTTCCTAGAAAGGAAGAATTGTATGTAACCTTAATATTGAAATGGCACATCACAGAATTAGACAACTTGCTCCTTCTCGAATGGATAATTCGTGTATCGGTTGCTATTGGAAATGGCAAACAATAAGCTGTCAGCAGAGGACACCAGAGCCAGTGAGAGATGCGTGCGTGCTGTGATATCACTTCGCACACACCAAAACACACATCCCTGTCTTGGCTTCGATTCAATGTATGCACTATACAGTGAGCAATGCCGAGGAGAGGATCATCAAGTGAACTAATTTTCGTACGCCTGCTACTTTCTTCAATAATGATCGGAAGGGCCAACATTATGGAGAAAACTTGTGGGCAATGATCTGAAGTCTTCGAATCTGAAGGAATTTTGGCAATCGAATCACTTTGCTGGAACTCACATTAATCCGCAAGCGACGCACGACCTTTTTCCTATCTCTGCAAGGTATTAGGAATTCCGTTTTGCCCACTTAATAGGTTCCTCAATGTGCCGTCCATTTCGTATTAATCACACTTCTAGCAAACCGAAGCAGATAAACAAAATATTTAATTCTGTGGTTCAAACTATCAATCTTCGGGTGAACAGAAAAGCATTATAAGTCAAATGCAATGTACTGTAGTACAGTATAATACTAAAGATGACCATGTAATAAAGTTGATTGGTCAACAGTCATCACACACAAATTCAGTTGTCATCAAGGGCTTCATTCTTGATTCATAGCAAGTGCTCCTTCGCAAATGAACCTGTAGATTCGTTTAAAAATTGTGTAACTTCAAGGAACTGACACAAATGCTGCTTTGCGTGCGTATCAGACAGATCATGCACTGCTTCGAGATTCACTGCCTTATAACTTACATTTCCTTACAAAACTTGTGAGGACTTTCTGACTTTGGCGCACCAGGAAGAGGAATAAAAATCGCCTCCCTATTGCCGTTTGTCGAAGAGGGTAAAACGTTAATTCTAGCACTGTTTTTTATCATCTGTAATTCTAAGATCAATTAACACTGGATTTTGAGAACATCGATGTCCCAGAGCGATTGGCAATTCGGCGTTGCTTCGAATCACATCTTTAGTATTTGATCCAACCCGATTATCTTCGTACAATAATACCAGTTTTCACCGACTACTGAAAATTTGCCGAAATTTGGTTATAAATCACCTAAATGATTGCTATCTCGTTATTTGTGCAAGGAGTACAACAGAAACATTCGTAATTTAAAAGTGAGAGATTTTCCCTCACAAGCAACAATTCAAATACATTTGTGAAATGGTATTCTAGTCCTAAATCACTTCAACTTTGATCATAAAGGTGGATGACTCGCAGATACCCAAAGAATTCAAGTGATTAGAAAACGATACAAAAATGACTTGGCCACTGCTATGAAAAACTTCGTTATGTTGACTGAACTTGAAAGTAATATCTTCCTCTTGGAGTCATTGAAAAGCGGATATGTCTACAAGAACCCCCGAACTGACACCATGTGGTTACGTACTTCCTCTAAGGGTCTTTAAAAACGAGGAATACTAGAACTTCAGATGAAGATTGCTCACCTTTTTGATGAAATCAGTGATAAAAAAATCAAAAATCCTGTTGAGAAAGTGCTTAGAAGAATGGATATTTCATTATCAGAAGATGGTAGATGCTACACGTATGTTGATGATTTGCTGCAAATGCTAAAACCTCACAATATTCTTGTTCTGCTCTACAACGTTAATTCTAACTTTTCCGTCGAAATGAAAAAAGCAGCGCTAGCCTTTGGGACAACCTCACCTTGCATGTGTACAGCACAATGAAAACCTTTGACTGCCTCAAACGACAATGCATAAATCAGAAAAACTCCAATAAATTGAACATGCCGTATTTCTTCTATTACAAGTTGAGCCTCCAATGGAACCCGGGTTAAGGACAGTCAAAATGAAATGGAACCTGGGCCTCTAACATAACCCTAGGCATCTTAATTTTGCTATATCTCATCAAAAATAACAAGGACGGTCTAGAGACTATGATTCCGATTCAACCATTACCAAATAAAACTCATGTCATCATTCATTAGGTCTTAGCTGTGCTATCAGTTTTGATATCAATTGATTCTGCTGTCAGAGAGTAATCAGACCATCAAGACGGAAAAGTTAGCTGAAAAAATAGTGAGGTCTCAAAAGGAAAGCTGGGGTAGTAAATGTAAAAAGGAAACTAGCAATATACTTGGTGAAAGAAGCGATGCACATTTCAGTCATCAATATCAAATGAAGGCATTTCAAAATCCGTATCATCATTCATCACAGAGCAAAAAATGACGCATTTAATAATCGGTGGCTATATTATTTCGCGATACTTATACTAATGAAAAAATAATCAGCAATTGACTGATCTGACGCTGATCGCATCCCTTTTAACGAATGTGAATAAATTTCACTTGTCATGCTATAGTTGAAGATGAATTTCTTTTGCTTCTAAAGAACACGGCCCTCAAATAAAAGTTGTACTAGAAGAATTACGGCATTTTAAGGTAACAATAGAATACCATTTTAACTGTTGTTAACCTTACGCATCCTAAAACAGAATTTCACTTGAAAAGCAATGCTTGGCGTTTGCTGTAGCATCACAAACAAATCCGACTACAATCACCCAAGTGATAAAGATGATGATTACCTTTTCCGTTTCGTCGCCCGATTTCGTCGCGACATTCCTCATATCCACCACTAGGAATACATTTCTCACCCCATTCGTCTTTCAGCTTCAAGTCAGAGACTTGATCGTCTGTCAAGCCTTGCATGTTGGGAGGCAGGGAAACGCCATGTTTGGCCAATTCACCCATTTCTGAAAACCAAGTGCATGAGGTTGATGAAACCGCGTGTTGAAATATCAAAAGAAGATATGGAATTATCTCCAGAATTTCACTTTTCTACAACATCCTGCAGGTTTAGTAGTTGCTCCATATAGTTTTATAGGCTTGATTATCATTTCAAAAAATCGAGTAACAACTTGAAAGTCATGCCTGTTGCAACTACTTGTTGAAGTAATTCAGGATGCTATGCTGGTGCATGGAGACATAGGCCGTGGTTCTAACCTCTTACAAAATGAAGGCCAACATCACTGTGAAAAGCAATTACTGCAAGGAAGAGACAGTGCATCAATTTCGGAAAGCAACGGTTTCAAAACGACTGAAGTTGGCAAACTTATAGACAGGGTTGCCGAAGCATTTCCATCGCTCCCGCTTCCGATTCCAGACCTACCGGAAGCGCTTCCGACTGGAAGATTACATCCAAGCTCCTATACCACTATCACATTAGGCCTCTACATGCATGTATACCGGTAGCTTCTCAAATTTGATAATTGAGCTCATTTTAGAATACCTGAGGTAATAAATATTTACCTTCTCCTTGTCAGTAGCCTAGTCTACTGTGCTCTTTTTTCCGTTGTTTATTCATGTAAATTGCAAAATCAATTATAGAAATAAAACATCACACCATATTTTATGATAGGTATACACTCTACGAGACGTAAACACACTATGTCAATACAGTCAGAACTCGGAAGCGCTAGTTTCCAGTGTTCCGTTTCCGCTTCCACTCAAAATCACCGCTTCCGCAACACTGATTATAGGCGGATTAAGAAACTGGCGATAACAAATTCAAGTGAAGAAATAGTATTTTCCATGTTCATAGTTCCATTGCTTTCGGTGTAGTCGAGTGTTATTGTAGTTCTATTGTTTGCTTCCATTCTCCATTTTCCACTATTACCATTATCCACCATGTGCAGTGTCAGATATAGTGTAGCATTAGTTCACTTATAATCGGTGTAGTAGTATCATTGTATTTCTATGTTTTACCTCCACTTTTCCAATTTCTATCCATCAATCTCCTGTTGTTTTATAATATCCATTTTTAATTTCCTTAACCTATGGTGACCATTGTCCTATTCTATTTCCACTACCAGCATCTGTAGTCGGTACAGCATATTAGACGTCTGTTTTGTACGTGTATGCGGCGATGTTTGGAATCTATGGTAGTAGTATATTAACAGCAAGAATGAGTAGTGCTACAAGTCTTAAGATTTCCATTTTTACCAGATATTGGGCCAAAGGTGATCAATTTTAATTCGTTGCCACGAGAAAGTTCCATTGAGTTCTTTTAAGAACTGATTAATCCTATGGTTACAGTAGCATTGCATTTGTCCACTTGCGGATTGGAGAACGTCATCAGTCCTCATTAGGGCAACTTCAATTAATAATTTGAATTAGTAAGCATTATATTCTGCTATAAATGGCTGCTGGGATGATTTTCATCATCTTATGAGAATGTATACAAAAAATGTGAAGAGCAAAATAGTTGATTTCGATAAAATATGAGTTGGACAAGTGAAATTGACACGGGTCATAACTTTCATAAAGATTTTACTTATTTTAATTGCAAATGTAGAAACAATATCTGTGGTACAGTCATTCACTAACCTCTGAAATCCGAAGGCTTCATGTCCACGGTACTTCAGACAACTGACTCGCCTGAGGGGTCCTACATGAATTCCATTAAAATCCAAAATTGTCTAATATTTGGCAGGCTTGGTAAATTGCCTGATACTTGGAAGAGGTGTGTCCGCTTAACTAAGTTGAATTCCACAATGTTTGAACACTTTATATGTAAACATTACTATACGTCAATGTCTACTATCACTTGTCGGAAGTCTTATATAATGCGTAATTCAATACTGAGTATCATCTGGTTATCAGGTTGGTAGCAATTGTGTCTTGAAATATATGGAGATTGATATCCTACCGATGACGTTCAGATGTAGCTACATGTACGCAGTATCTGCTGACCACGGTCCATTGAATATGCTTTTGGAAACGTTTTCTTAAGGAAGGAGAGTATTACGAAGAAATCTGCGATGCCTGCGCTAATTCTTTGTCTAAGCTACGTAAGTCTATGAAGGAAACAAGCCTGGTCATGATGGTGTCGACCCACTGCTCGCTGCTGTTGCAAGGAGTTCATAAGGGATAGAGATGAGAAAAGCACATGACAGGGTTTAGTCTGAGTGAATATTCTCTCAAGAAATTTGATTTATTAATTCGGAGTTGTGCTAGTGTTCTGCGTGTACGTCTGTAGGAGCATGACTTTGTTGTTTTGTCTGTGTGCTAGCCAAGGGTCGACGTGGTGTGTGCTTGCTTTAGCAGTTGTTTTGTCACATTGGGTGGATGCACGTGTTAGTGTGTGGCGTTCTTCGGAACATGTTGAGTTTCGCTGTATCAGAAGCACCTTTGAGTGTAGTGAGCTGTTCAGGCAGGGGTGAGAACACGCCATGACGAAATTTCCGGAAAAGTTAAAGATTGGAACTTAAGCAAATTTAGATTAGGTCTATCTGATAATACACAGGATTTCAATGTATTCATGGCCTGTCTTAATAGGCCTGTTTATCTCGGTCAGAAGTTACCAGGTCACGTTTTGAGGAGGGAAGAGGGCGACATTCTCCAGAAGGCACTTAACTTTGAAGTTCAGGGACAGCGGAAGCTGGGCCGGCCAAGGCGCATGTGGCGAAAGAAAGTTGAGGAAGAGGTGAAGAAGATGCCCAGAACAGGACAATATGGAGAGGTGTGAGAAGGGTTTCAGTGCAATGAGGTACATCCGACCACCCTCGCTCGTCGGGGACAAAACCGGATTCAAAGTGGTTTGATGATGATGAGAAGGACTGATGAATGAGCCAATGTCAATTATCTATAGCGTATAAGACGTCGCAAAAGTACAGCACAAAAGTCACTTCTTTGCTTCACATGAGTCGTCTTAGAACAGTGGTGGGCAACCAAGTTGACGCGATGCAAGTTTCATGGACATATTTCTCGAGGCAACAAATTGACTCTCTCCTGTCAGCTTTGCTATTCGATGGATGAGAAGCTATTAATTGATATCAATCGACGTCATGCTGAAGACAACAATAAGCAATGAATAAGTCTAAGGCAAACAACCAGGATGAGGCATTGATTCAATGACAAGGAGTGCTGTACATACAGACAAATGTGACATGATTCTCGTCATACATACACAGCATTGAACGACGAAATGAAGGAAAGCAGCCTCATTCATCCGCAATAACTGTTAACATAACTACATTCCCGAATTCTGCGAATGCCCCTACCGCCTACCCCTATCATTTTACTGTAGTTTTCAACGAATCTCAGGACCAAATAAATTTTAGGCAAAATTTCCGGAGGAATCTCACCCCGTATTCAGGAATGGGAAGACATGTGCTTCGTCATGTAGGTGTGTTTGTGTAGAATGCGCATCCTGAGGCGATCCTGAGCGCTTGGTTATGTATTGCTAATAGTGGTTTTTCGATGCTTGCCTATGAGATGATTGGTGACAAGATAGTGGATGGGGATTCCAAGAGGGGAGGTGTAGATGACCACGATGCTCTGTTGCAGCTGGTGGCAGGGGTCGAAGCGTTCTTTTTCTAATTTTTCAGGCAGGCATCATGAACTGACACTTGGTACTATAAAAGCTTATAATTCCAACTGATGTCACAACCCTATCCATTTGCCATATTTACATGCACTCTTAAAGATGAGTTTCTAGGAAATCCAGGAGGCGCACGGGCCCTGTCGCTAAATGAAAGGGCGAGGGGAGTTGTCCTAATATGTGACTTTGTTAATAAAATTGGCATGCGAGATGTTTTTTTCAAAAATGTTGTGATACAATTTGAGTGCATTTAGGCAGCAAATCATTGTCTTTACAAATGGTGTTGAATTGTTCATCGTTTTGTAACTTAAAAAATTTTTGTAGGATTCGCTCAGTTTTCGATATTGTGCTTTTCCTTCGCTGTTCAATGATTTAAATGCAATTACTGACATCCATTTCATTATCTAAAAAAATCACGACGTTTCGGACCTTAAAACACGGTCCATTCTCAAGTGATGAAAGATAGTAAATGTACAATACGCTTAAAATTCGAAATAACTAGGCCTATATCTAAAAGCAAACGGAAAATAATGTTGATATCTAAAGTCTAATACCACAACATAGAAAGTCAAGCTAAACAACCTTCAATTGTCTTATCAATCCCATGTCCCTCTTGTTCAATACTGGTGCCTTCTCCTTGATCAAGATTGCCTCAGCAATTTGAAGTTGAGTTCTGTCGGAGAATTTGGCCAGTATTTTTGTTGAATTTATGATGTTTTTCACTTTCGTTTTATGCATTTCCAAGAAATTTTTTTTTATCGAGCCGTTGTTTTCATGTTGCTTTGTTCGGACTTTCAACCTATTTGCTATATGACCAATGTATTGGACATTTTTACAATTGTCCTCAGGGCAAGTGTATTGGTATCCAACGTGATCAGTTGAAGGCATCTTGTCAAGTTTCGTTTTAAGAGCAGACGACGGCCTTAAGGTCTTATAGTATATTCGCATTTTTATCTCATATTCAGACGACAATGGTTTCACCTTGTCATTCACAATTTTCATCAATCTTCTTTTCTTCAATGGTTGAATCTTCGAAATCGACCATTATATATCGAAAAACTGAGCGAATCCTACAAAAATGTTTTAAGTTACAAAACGATGAACAATTCAACATCATTTTGTCATGACATAAATATCAAACCAGAAAAACAGAGCATTGGTCATCAGTTCAGACTTGGCAAGAACGAAAATGAATTGTTAGATTCACTTTCATTTAGAATAACAAACAAAAAGCCTGGAGGAGAGCACACGGTGACAGATATAGACGTTAACCCGAGTTTCCTAACTTCCGCTCGGTGATACCAAAAAGAATTCCCTATGATGACAAAGAGCACAGAAGTGAAGAGAAAAATCAAATTATCCACAGACAGGATGAAATCTCATCAACAGACAGGATTCTCTGAGTAATCCCGTCAACATGTCTCGTGCTCGAATTCATTTTTCATAAAACCTTTCGTTACTCACACTGAGTTAGATGCGATTTCATTCCTGACAAGCTTTATGGATTCTCTAGTGTGCGAGAATTTCGGATGAATTCAGTCAGCCATTATGCATACAAATCAATGAAATTACTCTTTATTCACATGAATGGAAAATTCTGTAAATATTCAAAAATCCATCACCACTACCATCAGCTCTAAATTATGAATTGAAGAAATAAAATAGAACCTCTCTATTCAATGTAATCCTTGATTACTGAGACAGTTGACTCTTTGATGGTTGGTAAGGGTTTGATCCTGCCAATTGACACAGTCGCGTAAGTGGATCGTAGCTCGGTTGGTTAGAGCACAGGTTTAGTTAACCTTGGTCGTAAGTTCGAATCCTACCAGCCGCACATCTTTTGCGTGGAAATTTGATCTATCGTTAATTTAATTTCATTGTTGTTAATATGAAGAGCAATACCAGATACGGATAATTACACAAAGGTGGATGCAATGAAGTCAAGCAACGCAACAAGTTTGACTGATGAGTTGATAGGTGGCTTTAATCATTTTATTTCTATGCATGTGTTGAAACGTTGATATTACCATAGCCATCAGAGCGCATGAGCATTACTGTATAGTCCCTGTTCAACTTTACAGTCCTTGGTCAGAACTTTACAGTTCATGGTGAACGTTTATGCTGCAAAACATATTTACGTTTCTAGGCATGGCAATAGACTTCTTAATGTCATGGCTTGGCCGACAAACAGGACGCCAAGATATCTGACATCTTCCAGATGGAGATGCATGCATAGAAATAAATTACCTTCACTCGATTAAAAAGTCGTTTCAGTACTCTAGTTGTCTCGATCGCTCCGATGCGCGCGTTCTCTCTCTCTCGACAACGATATCGCTCCCCGTACTGAAAAGTTGACTTTTCAATCTTCGTGAAAATAATTATCACTTGGAAGTACCTGTCAATTAGTGAAATGATTCTCAACTGCGAGTAGGGAGATGCTTATAACGTGTGGGGCTAAATCATGTCAGACTGACAATACGACCGAATGATGACAATGTCTTCAACCACAATGCCAAGAAGATCACAATACAGTATGATAATTTGTTCATCACATCCTCATTGTACAATAACTTCCATTATTCGTGTGTGTTGCTACCGATAGACTGATATTCATGTATTTACATCATTTATGTTTTAAAAAATTGACATTCTAGCGGTCCATGGTTACTTCATGTTCCTAACCACAAAAAACGAAATACAATTTCCAAACTCACCATCGGCTACTCTCCTAACTTTCAGACGACCATTGTAGATGGCGGTGATTTCAGTGATCAAATCTTCAATTGGCATGGCCACTGTTGTTTCATAGAGGAACTGACTCTCATTGCCTTTCTTCAAATGAATCTTCACCATCTATAAAAGAAAAAGTAGCGTATAAACTAAATCAGACATTGTCAGGATCGGCCTGCACGTTAAATGAAACCAAGATGATATCACATTGAAGTCTTCCGAGCGAATGCTGCTCGTTAGAGCATCTGGAGTTCTGCACTCCATAGACAATGTAAATATGTTCAAGACATTAAATGATAAGATTAATCATATTTTCAATGTAGAATGTCATTTCATTCATAAATCATTTCACTGATGAGCTAATCAATTCAAATCTGATCATTGAACAGAAACCCAGCAGAGAGGGAGAAGGGGATCTAAAGGCCATCTTCGCCGACGAGGAGTCGAGTTCATACCCTGTTAAGTCATCCACATTCACAACAAATAAGAAGAACTGCATCTGATAGCAATCGTTGAGAAAAAATACACGAGGATTTTGTCATTTTCAGAGAGCATCATGGACAGGATTCATACGGTTTGAGTACAACATTAAATGATATCAATCGATTGCTATGATTGTAGTTGTGTATCACAGAAACACGAAAGTCTAACAATAGACTCGTGTGACACCATCTTTTTGAAAGCTAAACCCTCTGGTGATAAACACACTGACTTTTAATGGCTTCATCTTTTTCATATTGAGGTTTACGCAATTGCTTATCAATCGCAATGCTCACATGAATTATCAGCCATGCTTCGCATTTTGTGATGATCCTAAAAATCTTCTATCAAATATTTACTAATTTCGAATTTCAGTTTTAACACTAAAAATCAAGGCTCATAACTTTTGAATCGCATGTCAATGTATTCATATTTTTATCGATTATTTTTTTCTCCTTAAGATGATTGATGGATAGTAATAAAAAATTACTATGCAACTTTGAAACAAAGACAATGACTGCAAAGATAATAAAAACTCGACTCTTTCCAACTCTAAAAATGTCGTACTATGACTATTCAGGGCATCTATTATCCAATTTTCTTGCCAAAGCAGCAAATGATAATAGTGTATAATAATGACAATGTTTTACTATCAGCATTATGACAGTGGTACATGATGAGAGAAAATCATGACATGGTGAAAAAATTTGACAAGAGTGCTTAAATACAACTTCTACTTCCTCATCAGTGGTAAGAAGATCCACGATATCTGAGACAGCAGTAAATCAAGTGACAAAGAACAATATGCCGACCTTACGAGAAAGCTGCTAGAATTGTTTCGAAAGTATTTGATAAGGGCTAGGCTTCTAGTGGTACACAGCGGATTCTGAAACGTAGTGGAATAGATTTTTGAGTGGAGCGGGCATTTTGAAATATCAATAGGTGAATTGTGTTGTGTGTGTTTACAATCATCAGGTTGAAATCTAGCAGTCATGCTACGGGATGGAAATATTTCGCATGCTCGGGAAGGGCACTATTATTATGAGCTGTCTTTAAACTACTAGCATGTTGTTCTAGACGGGCATGAAAAGGACGCCTGGCCTGACTGATTTATGTTTGTTGGCAGAGACTACAAGTGCGAGGAATTGATACACTTCATGACGATAGTCACACGCATGGTTATCATTATGACTATTGCAGAAGTCACAATTTTTACGCTTACGAGACTGTGTATTATTACGGCGTTGGCTCGAAGTTTTGTTAGGCTTGCTTACTAATACCGGTAGATCACATTTATCAGTAAGAGATTTTATTTTCCTATGTCAACTATCACTTTATTTTTAGTTGGCTTTGTTATCCTCTTTTTACTAAAATCACGGTACTAAATCAGTTGCTGCAGAGACCATTCTGCATCTTTTTCAAATGGTTTTTAATTTGGGATACAAATACCGTTAGGTAGATCATATTAATAAATTATTTATTGATTGAAACTCGACATTTGTATTATCATCATTACCTTTTTATTGGCACTGAGGCTGTGACAGTAGCGGCTGTCTGTGTACATAGTTTTACTTAGCATTTTGCTTTTAAAAAAACAAATGGATGAAAACATTTGGAGAGATTTGTTACTATACAAAAACAATGAATAATTACCCACGTACACCACGATCAATTAACCTTCATGTAAGAACTACCCGTCAATGTGAACAGACTAACGTATTAATATTGCAGCCGTACTTGACTGACCTCGTTAATACGATGTATTATTTGAGACATTACTTTTTCTTCACACATTGCGCTATTATTTCCTCTGCATACTTCACTGATTAAAGAATTATATAGCAAGAAGAGTGTGGCATTGGCATTTCATCGATTTAAATATTTTATAAGAATGATTCAAAGCCAAAAAATGAAGCCGTCTAATTCTAAACTTTATATGATTTAGTTCGCATAATTGTATAAAGTCCATGCTTAAACCAGGGCTGCGGGAGCTATCTTTTTTCATTTTTATTCGCTTCCGCTTCCCATTATTGGAGACCGGACATGGGCTACACACCTCCCTACTTCGTTCCCCTTTTTCTTCATTTTCCACTTTTCTAAGAGTTAAAAGTTCTGACGTTAACACCTCGCAGTCTCCACCAGCTTTCTGTCGTAAACCCTAGCTGACTTGCATGCGTTTTTTTGACTTGCCAAAAAGTCAAATATTTTTCAAATTTACTGAAAATTTTGACCTTTGGGAAATTGTAAAATAAAAGCGTCATATTTTCCCAACACGTGTGTATTAAAAAAGATACTAAACGACCAAGAGAGTGTTTGAGAATGCTACAATGAAATTGCCTCAAGACACACCAATCCGCGTTGTGTAGAATTGTCTTTGATGAGATGATACTGTTTTCTTATTTCGAATGCCGGTATCTGAGATAATACACCTTCGTTTTCATCATGAGAAAATTAGAAGTAACTACATTTATCAATAAAGGTACCGATTTGTAATTAGGTGTAATACAGTAAGCACTAAATATGACAACTATTATTTAACTCATGTCAAGATTTAAGGTCAAAAGTCAGAAGTGCCTCGCCTCGCCCTGACACGCCAATTGTGTCAATCATGTGCTAGGCAGTTTGTCTTCTTGCTTTATTATGCATTTATTATGCATTTTATTGTTTTGTGAGAGCAATCTCCATTCCATTGTTAGAGCAATAACTTTTCCGCGGCATGCATTTCAAGTTCCAATGTCATGCAAAAGTCCAGCTTGTCAGCTATCTACGGTACATGACTGACAACAGACATGTCATGTCATCAGACAATGGATGACCAAACAATTGGTAGCTGACCGTGAGCGAAACTTCACAGACGTATTTAACGCGGCATGAACAACGCCCGCTAGCCCACTCTGGTCTCTCCAAGCGAAGTTGTCGGCGAGAGCCGTTGACGGTGTTGCAGCCTATCTTCTATGTGCGAACTATCATCGAACTGCTGCGGACGTGATCACCACGGCTTGTGGTCCTGGAAGAATCTGGAGACTCTGTTGGTGCTGTGACTGTCTTATAACTGTGAACGTACCATCTGTCCTTGTAAGGACTGTTTGCACCATTTATTTATTTTCACAATATAATTTATCCACATTTTTCATTCATATGTTTTGGGAATATTAAGAAAATAATAACCCGTAACAGTTGACCTTTGGGGAATTGTAAAATAAAAGCGTCATATTTTCCCAGCACGTGTGTATTAAAAAAGATACTAAACGATCAAGAGAGTGCTTGAGAATGCTACAATGAAATTGCCTCAAGACACACCAATCCGCGTTGTGTAGAATTGTCATTGATGAGATGTTACTGTTTTCTTATTTCGAGTGCCAGTATTCTGAGATAATACACCTTTGTTTTCATCATGAGAAAATTAGAAGCAACTACATTTAGTAATACAGGTGCCAATTTGCAATTAGATGTAATAGTGTAGGCACTAGATATGACAACTATTATTTAACTCATATCAAGACTTAAGGTCAAAAGTCAAGAAGTGCCTCGCCTCGCCCAGACACGCGCATTGTGTCAGTCATCAGTATCATGATACTTTCGGAAACGGAAGCGATCGTCGGGCTTCCCCTTCCACATCACTGGTTTGCCGGCAATGAGAAGGTTATTCGACGTCAACGGAGCTTGGTTTCGACAAGATGGGGCACCTTTCCATTACAGCGTAGAGGCACGAAAGTGGCTCGACGCAAATTTCAATCGTCAATAGATTTGTAGGCTCGGTGAAATTGAATATCCTCCTCGCTCTCCAGACTTAGCTCCGCCGGACTTTTTTTCTTTAGAGTGTACTTAAGAATCGAGTTTGTTGCCAGCGTCCTGTGAATTCAAAAATGCATACTTCATAAGTTCCTTCATCCTCCGCTTTCTAGAAAAGTGTGTCACTTATCCAGCAACGAATGGAGGGTGTCTTGAGGTTAACTGACATCACTTAGAATATCTAGTGCATGAATTTTGCCTTAGTATGTTGCATTGTTTATCAAAAGTGGTTTTTACACTGCCCGGTTAAATCCGCTATATTCCTGAAAAATATCCTTTACTGCAGCCTGGAAATCCTATTTTTCACTGCGTTTTCAAGGATGAGTCCTAATATTTATTTCTCCTATAATTTCCTCAACAAATTCTGTATTACCTATGTGTTTTAGGACTAGGGTAAGTAGAGGGCCTGCCTTGATTTGGAGGATGAAAGAAGAGCCATGGAAATAGGTCCAACCTCAACTGACGCTAAATTCGGGACGAGACGGTGGAGTGAGTCACTTTATAGCTACATGAAGCAAAAAAGATAAATGCAAAAAATACATTCAGTAAGGTCAAAAGTCAGAAGTGCCTCGCCTCGCCCTGACACGCCAATTGCATCAGTCATTAGCAGCATGATACTTTCAGAAGCGGAAGCGATCGTCCGGCATTCGCTTCCGCTTATGTACAGCATGCCAATATGTACGCAAAATCTTGACATGCTTAAAATATGAAGCTAGCGTTACAGTAACGATTGTGGGACTAATCATAGATAATAATACAACATTTTATACATTTGTTTTTTTTGAACATGAAATATCAGATTCGAAATGTATCAGTTCCTTTTTTATAGGCCTCTGAATTCTTTTTGCTAATTTGATGTTTGTAAATTTTGGTTTCAGTTCATTTTCTTTCATGTTTGATTAAATATTATGTCGTTGATAGTTTATGGAATACTCTCTCTACTTTCCATGCTGTTTATTCTCTCTTTTGGATAATTATTCCAAAATTATTGAGGAATACTATTTGAGTGCAAAGTATTTCATTTTTCGAATTTGTTTGAGACAACGGCAGTCTCTGATGGCGCATCACACTTAACGTGAACTACTGTCTGTGAATATTAATCACAGTTTATGCTCGAAATTCGAAACATCTGTTATCCTCGGATGTGAATATTCGATCAATGTCCAGCATGAGTTTGCAGTATCTAAAAATAGATTTATCTACGCATCAATGTCCTCAGGAGAAAATAAACTCACCTGCCTCTGCAAACCGGAAAATGACAGTATATCACTTGTCACAAAATATCTCCTGTGAATTTTGCTTTCCAATATAGAAGAGTCACTCTGCCTTGAGAAAGTTAATTGCGTGCGCAATCAATGATTCTAGTTAAACGTCTGAGTGAATAACATTTCGAAACCGCAATCAGAAAATTCTCTGCATGATTCGCTATTGATGCGAACAAATACGAATCTCATAAAATTTACCTAAATGTCATCGGATATCACTAGCATTCAGCAGTAAAAAAATAAAGCTCAAATGAATGAGTGAATTTGCAACAAACCGAAAGCGATTGGCCACACTTTTCAGGTCTTGGAATATGAGTTTCATGCGCAAAACAATTGTCAATTTCCTTGAAATCGCATAATACAGTACAATTTTTGCTTGTAATTTGAAAGCACCATGAACTAATGTGCTTCGCATTCTTGAAATAGTATTCCGTTTCAACTAGTGCTATCAGCATTTCACAGTACATTTACAAACAAAGGCAAAATATATTCCAAGCAGTGGAACATTTATCTTCTGAAGCAGAAAATCTTGAAGTTCATTGAGTTGGTTCACCATCTCACTAATGTTGTGAATTTTCTCTTAAATACATGACAATAGAACTTCAACTTAGCGACAGTTAACATGGCGATGAGAATTAAAATGAAAAAGAGATAACAGTAGGGAAGTTAAACCAAAATTGAAATATGTCGAAAGTGACTGTCATAGAAAAAAGTTTTTTGCTATCGAAGCTCTTGCAAACAACAAAACTATTTGAATTTCATAGTTTTCCTGAGGCAATATTTTTTTCATGTCTCATGTGTAGTGCAGAAATAGCTATTGGTGTAAGATTCATTAGCATTTTCTGCTACATGTAGCAAGTAGATTTTTCAACCTCAACAAAGGTCTATAAAGCTTTTTAATACTGGTCAAAGTTTCTGATTTTATCATGATATTACAACAGTCAGCAGTGAGTTTCACACACACACACACACTGGTGCAGATGCAAAAGATTTCCGATGCACAAGCGGGCGAATGGAACATGCAGAGCGGAGCGTAAGTGCTTGCGAAAAGCAATCTGAGAACACCAAGGGACTCGATGAGATAAGGAGCAGAACTATTGAGACATTGACAGGAGAGTACTGCAAGGCGAAATTGGATCCTCCTCCTCTCCTGAATGCGTTGTCAGTGGAGATCTTTCAGGATCGGAGTGATGTTTGAGTGGCTGGAGGAGTTAACGAGAGCCTTGTGGCAGCGTTAATAATGGATTAATGACGGCGATCTGGACGTTTGTGGGAAACCATCAACCATGAGAGAAAAACCATCAAACCATCAACGAGAGAAAATGCTTGGCCTGGCGAGCATCTCACCTTTTGAAGAAGATTTTCAACTCCACTGCCCGAGACCGTCTGAAAATGCGAATATTTCAATCCATCGTAGAACCCATACTCCTCTACGGTTTAGAAGCAGTTCCAGCTGCTGACACAAGAAGGCAGGTCATGGATGCTGCTCATAGGTCTCTCCTCCGCAACGCTCTGGGCATACACTACCCGCAGAAAATCTCGAATAAAGTGCTTTTGGCGCGAACTGGTGTTGCCCCTCTGAGTGTCCCAGGAGAGTATCCCAAGGACTCCACGAGAGATAGAATAGGTACTGTCTGTGAGGGATTGGTGAATGGACAGCTTTGCATAAGTGAAGGGAAGCAGAATTAGCTTGAAATATACGAGTGCACAGACAAATGGGAGTCAATATGCGCTCCTGAGTAGCGAAAGGCTTTAGGAGTGATGGAGGTAGAGTCGACTTTGATCGGAATTTAAGGGATATTGTCTTCTTTGCGGTTTGAAGAGCACCACAGAACTTCATACTTGGGAGCTCAGATAAGGGGCGACCACACAGAAACAGTGCAAGATGTTGTGTAAAAAATAAACAGTGTAATAACTTCTTATTAACAATCACATTTAAATGGGAGAGTGACACTTAGAAATTTGTTAGCCTAACAGTTTCTGTGCGGTCACTCGCCCCAGGTGGCGAATTGTAACAAAACTAGGTGCTTTTTCTTACCTATCACTTAACATTTTGAATCCAAGTCGCTTTTGTCTATGACCTACATTTGATGCGACTTAGTTGGACAACGAACAAAGAAACAGACGGGAGTTTGCTAACATCTCCGTTTGCATCATGCCAAGAATCTGTTTTATTCCATTCTATACGAAGTGAACGGCGGGAAGATCGCGATCACCTGTATATCAGCTTTTCTGTACATTGCACGTTAAATTACCCCATGGCCTTTCTTTTTTGCCTGCGGGGCTTTTTTGTATTTGATTACAACGGCTCCTGTAATCAAACGTGTGCTCTCAATTTGATTCATGTGAATTGAATGTATATAATTAACAGTGGTTCATATTCTCATATGAATGTGCACAATTGCACATCATTTGCATGACAGATTGACAGAAAAGACACTTCAACGGATTTCCATTTTAGTCCCGAAGTTTTGTCCAGTAGTTCCGGAGGATATCGGGGATTGAGTTGTAATTTTTGATTACTGCAATTTCCATGCTTATCTAGTTGGTCATGTCCACTACTTCTCGTGCTGTATCTGCTATCAGCCCTATAGTTGTTTGAGCGGTTATACAGCAATTTTTCGCATTCCATCCATTCCCCATTGCGGGATCGTCTTTAACTTTCACATCTTTCCCATGATGTTCTCTGAAGCATTTCTTCAATGAACTTTGCATTTGCTGGTAAAGAGTCACTCGTTCATCGTAGTCAACACTGCTTAACACAAGTTGCCGCTCTCAAGAATCAAGCATCGCGCGACTTAGCAATTGCATGGCTACGATGACTGACGGTAATTCAATGGACATTTCCGTGTTTTCTTGCAACTGATGAAGTTGATACAATCTCCATAACACTTCATTGAAGTCATCACTTTTAAAAGTCAGCGGTCCATAACAGACAACAATTGAAGTATAGCATTATCGCTGCTAAAGTCTACCTCATCGGATTCAATCGCCAGCCTCACTTCCTCCGAGTACATCCTGTTCACACAGCGAATTGAACACTAGCCAACCCGGTCGAACACCAAGCAGACGGGACTTTTACACTTAGATGACCCATGTTCGACCACCAATATTAATTACACTTAATTTGCATCGAATTGAGAGCACACTTTTGACTTCAGGAACTGCTATGTCACCACGTACAAAAAGCCACAGGCCTGTAATAGAAAAGAAAAGCCGTTAGGTAATAAAGCGTAAAAATGCAGAAAAGCAGTCATAAATGCTTATGTCAACAGCTAGCACTGATCCATGAGGGACGCCATGAGTATTTGTAAATGGTCATTTGTAACACGAACGAATTGCACCATCGCACGACATGACCAAACATACTTTAAGAGATATTCAGTCGCTGTGGGCCGCTTGTCAATCGAAGACGGCTGCTAGAAAATGATATTCCAGAAAATAAAAAAAATGATGGTTTAACGTCACTACTCCCCATACTGGAAGCTTGGACGGTGTTGACACAGTCAGACTTTGATACGGAGCGTTGTGATCTTTTGAAGTCCGGATCTCTTCCTGACGACTTCCAATGACACCTTCGGGGCTCGACCTCTGGACTGAAAGAACGCTAGGCCAAGCACTTAACCATTGTGCCACAGAAAACCTGTAGAAGCTTTCCAATCCCTTGAATTTGTTGCCCTTGAATCCGCTTACGCACTAGGACCGACACGACATTTTCGAATGTGCTGAATTTCGTGTCTGTTATGATTGGCCCGAGGGAGAGGACTTGAAGGCTTATATACATGGCCGCGGTTCCAGGTAGTAAATTTTCCAGAACTTTACTAATTCTCCAGCTCGGATCGTAGGTATTATGATGGCAATTTAAAATCACTTTTGATGGCCTACACATCATCCCTTTTTGGTATACTGCTCTTTTTGCAATCTGAACAGCATACATAATTCTGTATGTTTACATGAAAATTCATGCTTGAATAAAACAGAAACCGCATGGAAACACAGTGATGGTATGTAACCACCTATTATCAAAAAACGCACAATTAATTTAAAAATGTGCGATTTCCGGGATCTCTGAACACAAAAACAGTGCTACAAAAAGATATCTAAATGAATGATAATGGCATCACGGTAACCGCCGCTTAATCGAAATGAATGACAAAACTTGTCAAAAGTATGTGAATACAGAACAGTTCTAAGAAATATGTGCTAGCAAGATGTGTAGAAACCGAGTGATGTAGAAATTAACGATCATGGGATTATCACCATTTTGTCAAAAATATTATCAAATTTCAATAGCAATAATCAAAAATAATAATTCCACACTGCCACAAAAACGCGAATGGAAAATCTGCTCCTGCGATTGGGAATGATGTCATCTTTGACAATTTTCTCCAGGAAATTCCATCAGCAATAATAGAGGCTAAAGGAGAATCCATTTGCAATCCGTGTCAGGTATTCTGGGAGCAGAGTTCAGACAAAAGCAAATCAGTCCATTGATAAGCCATCCTTGAGAAAGGAGCTGCTTTGAAATTGGCATTGTCTTTCAATGACTTCATATTTGGGACTTCATTGACTGCTCTTGCGCAACTTAACATAGAGGGCCAACTACTGATCAGTCGAGTGTAATAAGTTATGAGACCACAAGACTCCACTAGGAAGAACTGATCACAGAATTCACTCTGTACTTCACTGAAAAATTTCCTATCTTCACTGGGTCAGTAATTCCTGCTTTGAACAATTTTCCCTACATCACACTCAAGTATCTTGTCACAAACCGTCAATCAATCTTCGATGAAGCCGCAAGTGACAGGTTTGTTGCATGGGACACACCCCAGCATCATCAAGATACGATGCAGCTCGCAGTTTCGAGTACTGGCCCAATTTGAATGTCAATATTGCGAATTTAGTGCATAACTGTCCACCGTGTTAGCAATCATACTCCTAAGCATGAAACTTCATTGCGATGTAGGCCATACCCTCATGGCTTTGTCTTACCGACAAGTATCTTTATTATTGTATATGACGACTAACATGCCTAAGATGAGACAATTTCGGCCTGGCTATTACCACGGCTGAAACTGAAAATGGGGTAAAATGTCAATTCTCATGAGTAAGATGCTTCTATACGATGATATGTGATAATAGCAATGTCCAAGCAAATTTGAAGGAAGATTTCCAGTGGTCTTCCCGAGGAAATTTGTCAAAATTCAGGCGTCAATTTGAAGGAAAAAAAATGAATAAAAGGAAAACGTCACAAATCTCTCCCGAAATATATATAATGCCGAATAAACACAAAGGTTTAAGTAAAAATATAATACAGGTAAAATCGGCAAACGTTTCGCGTCCAGACGCTTGGTCACTGCCTTACTAAATGATTTTAACAGTAGGTGCAACAACACCCTCGTGACGCCTGTTCAATTCTGGCTTACGAAAATCGATCAAACGAGATTCCATCAAACTTGTCTCAATCGGATCATGCACACACTTTAAGAAATTGATATTGAAGCTGTCTATGTTGGTACACGGGTTGCAGACAGATATACTAACAATGACATAAGGAAGTGCAACAAAACTAAAAATAAACACAAATCAAATGATAGCATAAATAATACAAAATCAATAAGTAGGAAATGTACACTAAAGTCGCCTTTTGTCAGCGATAGCTTAATAAGAAAAATTAATTTCAACATTCGTAAATACAAATTAGAAATCAACTTTGTAACTACCGGAAATAAGAAACTGCGCAAGGCTTTGAAAAGAAAGAGTCCGTGTAAAAAATAGCAATTGTGAAATCTGCGTAAAACTTCCTGATAAGTATAATTGTGATAAATCATGCGTTGTTTATGAATTTGAGTGTAAATTTTGTAATTCTAAATATATAGGAAAAACTGCTCGGCCGTTCCGTTTGCGGTATAACGAACATAAAAATAGCATCATCAAGCTTGATTGACATAGCGCCTTGAGCGATCAAATAAAATTTTGCAACCCGTGTACCAACATAGATAGCTTCAACATCAATTTCTTAAAGTGTGTGCATGATCCGATTGAGACAAGTTTGATGGAATCTCGTTTGATCGATTTTCGTAAGCCAGAATTGAACAGGCGTCACGAGGGTGTTGTTGCACCTACTGTTAAAATCATTTAGTAAGCAGTGACCAAGCGTCTGGACGCGAAACGTTTGCCGATTTTACCTGTATTATATTTTTACTTAAACCTTTGTGTTTATTCGGCATTATATATATTTCGGGAAAGATTTGTGACGTTTTCCTTTTATTCATTATGCGCCTCCCGCCTCAAGACATTACATAGTCAATTTGAAGAAAATTAGATTTTTTAGAGGATTTTGCTCATATTCATATTATTCACGTCTACGGAGCTTGCATACCATCAAATGAATACTATCAACAATTGACTAGCGTATTGAAAGGCAACATGAAATTGGTTGATATAGCTCAACGCACAGGTACGTTGATGATCACAAATTGAAAATACTGTGATACATACTTATCAGGCTACAACTTGCACTTTTCAAAAAAATGAAATATAATCAATCGTTTCAAAATTAAAACGAGAAAATTGGGTGGAACAATGTAGAGTGCGGGCATGACAACATCGAAAGATAAAAACGCAATAAGGAAGTGGAACAATTAGACAGGTTGCGGACTCGGTGACTGAATCCTATCGAGTCAAAATCCGGTAACAATTTTTTGCCATAATGAATATTTTAAAACTTTTTGAATATGAGAGCTTTCAAATTGACATAATAATAGGGTCAATAGATTGACTGCAAATTACCACGAATACAAAAACATCACAGCTGTTAAAAGAAATCTATGAAAGCAAAACTCTTAAGTCAATGATACTTTATCGGAGGGCATGAAAAGCTGCAGTGTTACTACCAGTCACGGAGTCGATAAGAACCTTTAAAGAATCGTTGAACTATACATTTTATTCAAATAAATGTGTATCATCATCATCAGGATGCCGAGTACATAATGCTCTATACTGAAAGCGCATGACTCAAATGCAATTCGTTTCATAAAGAATTGAAATGGGTAACCAAAAATTGCATCTAGAAAATCATTTCCGAAATCAACAAATTCTGTCTTTATAAACTTGAGAAATAGACAAATGGAGTGCTAATAGGATGTGCGCAGAATTCGGAAAATAAAGCTCTTTTATATTTTGGGTTCAAATATTTATTTATATTCTTATCTATATAGTAGTACTAACATCGTCATGCCGCTAATTTGTTATTCACTTCCGTGTTCAACATGAAATAGAACGGACGAAAGCGCTCGTTGATGAATCTGGTGATTTTGTTTATTTATAAGTTAAACTTATTAAGTTTATGGCATCAAAATATGGTTGACACTGCATTTCTTTTAGACCCCTATCTCTAGCAACCAGACGCCAATACAGATCGATGGTACAAAGCACAGGCGTGCGGTGGGTTTGCAGGTTGGATACTTACCTCATGTACACGATTCAGCAGCATTCCTTGGTGTTCTCAACGGCAAAATTTACAAAGGGGTTTTAGTGATTAACTGTCTTCCGACTTTTTCAATGCGCATGTCCGTGTTTTTTCTAACCTTCAACTTATTTTTTTCACGGCATATTTGTTATCAATTGTGTTCTTCCATCACAATTCTCATTATTTGAGTGATGATTGGAGTGTATAAACGATATTTTAATCATTGTAACTATCTATTCTAAGTTCCATTTTGAAGCATCCAGCATCGTTTTATTTATATATATTTAATATTATTAATATATTATATTTATATATATATTTATATTGTCCACAGACATAAAAGCCAAATGAAAATGAATACATGCTAGCGATTTATTTTCTCTTCCATTATCATAAAATTCCTGACCGTGAAGACATTTTTAGTCAAGCTAAATTCAATAGGTGATAGTAATTCCCTTATATTCAGCACAGCTTATTGATGAGAATAACGTTGCGATTCATTCTGTTAAAGGAGTTTGTTTATCTTTTTTGTTTATCAATTGGTCACACACGCGCTTTCGAGGGCGCACAGCGCTTCATCCTCAGGTAAAATGACTAATGTTACTTTACGTGAGGATGAGGCGCTCGAAAGTGCTTGTGTGACTAATTGAGATAAAAAAGTCGATATTTTTAGAATGTTGGTTTTTCCGGATCGCCTTCCTTCAACAGAACAGTACAGCTGATGTAATTCATTGTCATATTTTCCCTAGGAAATGTAGTTGAAACGTTTTGTATATTCCCACTCCTTGGAAAAGTAAACGTAGCGTCATCACAGCGATTTCTCAATCTTCGGCTCCAGCTATAGAACCCGCTACATAGCATCGCGTATTCGATCACTGTCTTGTTGTCACCTCCTCTAGAAAGCCATCAACCATGTGCTAACAATAGCACTAATTCTATTGGCACTTCATAATGAAAGATTGTCACTCAACGAGAATTTCTCTTGCAACCACGGTTTTTTCAATACGGAGCACCGCCTTAAGATTTTATGTTACAAAATCTCAACACGAAAATTCTGTGTTACAAAAACACTTAGCCTATTAAGTATGACATGCATACTAAGCAACGTAACTCACTCAACTTTAAGTTTTCTTAATTGATCGTGTTAGTAATTAGTGGCATCGATGTTTCGAAGGGTTGCTGGATGTCAGTGTCTCTACTCTCCATGTCAGTGCTGCTGAGATAAGCACATCATTGTTGTTGGGCATGGATACGATTCTAAATCAAGATTTTATCAGATCGCATCTTCTCATATGATGCTTGAGAGACATCTCATATCCTTCTGGAAGTTTTCCTTCATCGCTCGTTCAACAAAACGTATCAAACGCATCCGTCATATTCAATGCGCTCGTGGCCAAGGGTATCGCATGCTGCAGAGAGTGTGTAAGACTCGCTGGCTATCCCATGATATCGCTATCAAAGCTGCTATGGTTGAAATCGTTTCATGCAGGTTGACTTAGGAACATATTGATGCCGAAGAGCAAGAATGTGCAGCTCACGGTATTCTCAATGCAGTTCGCAGCAAGGATTCCTGTTTAGCATGCATGTCCTCGCCCCATGCTTGGCATCCCTCATATGGAGGATGAATTGAGGGAATGCAAGTGTGGAATTGTAGAATTGGAAGATGCCGAAGAGATCCTTCAGGTTTTCGGGAAAGATGACCGGAATATCAAGGAAACTCGAGCGGAAAGATCGGTGATTTCACTGAAGACGACGTTCAGCGAGTCAAAGGTATCACCGCTGCCTATACAAAGGCCATGTTTCTGAACCTCGAGAAAAGATTTCCGGTGGCTCATATACTGAGTGCATTCAAGATATTTGATCCATCTGCAGTTTCCGAAGTATGTGAGGAACGTCAGTCCAGAAATCGATCTCCTGCACGAAAATTTCGGTGGCGCGCTGTCGCTGTCTCTTTACCAATTGAAAGCTGACTATGGAAGCCTGAAAGAGCAGATCGCCACAGGAAGAGCGCTATCGACATGCAACTCACTGATAAGTGTGCTCAAACGGCTTGTCAAAGACAATTATTACGAGATCAAATGTCCTGGCCTCGTGAACTTAGCCGCTATTGCATTGACACTCCCGATGACGACAACATGGCCAGAACGCGGCTTCAGTTCAATGCTGAGAATAAAAACAAACAGCGTTATCGTTTGTCCTCCGAGAGCTTACGAGCCCTGATGTTCATATCACTAAACGGACCTGACGAGCTAGGTGATGAGCAGGCTGAAAAGATGGCACAAATGTGGCTGAGTGCGAAGAAGCGCCGTAACGTCAAGGAGAACGCGAGCTCTGACTGCGACCTTGATGGTGAAGAGGTCGCCTTCGGTGCTGAGGAGTTTGCAGAATAGGTTGATGATGATAAAGGTTTTGATTTTGGTTTTGACTCAGGCGGAGTGTGCGAATCTGTTTTCAGGAAATAACCTTGTGACCAGTATCCATATAGCTGAACCGGAATGTTTTTCTGAGAGTAGCCTATGTTTAAAGATTTAAGTTAAAGTTCGTTTTATTATTTATTATCGTAAGATTTATGTTTAAGTGCCGCTTGAAGATTTGAGACCGCCGCCGCCGCCGCCTAATACGCTCCTTAGTCATAATAGTCACCAACAGTGAGTACAAACGATGTGCATGACAATATTTTGGAAGAAAATTGAAAGGGCATTCAGTTTTATTAACACATATAATTACCGACCGCGCCTGGAATCAACTGAACAGAAATACATGCTCGGAATCTTCGTGCTTTCTGAAAGTTAAGATCTTTTGAGCTGCACGCAACTTCTCTGCATCCGTTGGTGGGTACGATGCTGGATGGTATCCAAACATCGACCGTTGAAGGCCTGTCACAGAGATATTTAACTTTTACTTTATTATATCGGCCTATAAACTGAAAAGGAGAATTTTGATTACTTTTGTATAGCTTTCTCAAAAAGATGATCTCCCGTCATCTGGTCAACTACATAAATACAATAATAAAGTATTGAGTAGCATCCTCAGTTGAAAAATGAAAGCAGACCTGATTAGCTACTATTTCATCCAATATTAGGAATCATCAGCAGGCCTAGTTTACATCTCTCAACATCGACACCACTCTCTATTTAAAGTTGCAGCAGGTAAGCAGGTAAGTTGGAGATTTGGAATTAACAAGTTAGTGAAATCTCGAAGTGCATTCATTACATATCACTTTCAACACACTACTCGCAAATCGCCTTAGTGCGCCTGCATAATGAATAAATGCTTCATTTGCAAACAATGTAAATAGCATAGTAATATGAAATAGAATGTAAATATTCTATCTACCTTGTTTACAGAAAGCAGCATTTATTCAATAGGTATATTGCAGGCACACTAACTAAGGCGATTTGCCAGTATGGTGTCAAAAATGATGTTTAATGAATGCCCGTCGAAATTTCACTAACTTGCTAATTACGTCGTGTACACATACATAGTGCGTAGAGTGAATCACAATTATGCGATCAATCGTCCGTAAACTTTGCCATTTTCAACTCAATGTCAGAAAATACGATTTTACAACTGAACCTGCATTTTTTGAGATTTGGCTGACCAGAAATCTCTGCCAGCATGAGAAGTTGCAAAGGTCATTCACTATGATGTTACAAAATTCAAAAAAGTCTGTAAGGCTAAATGTGATGGTAGAGTGTGCCTATGCAAACAACTGATCTACAACAATTTCATGCTATCCAAGTATTATCACAAAAATATTTTCTTCGAAAGCAGGTTCAACTTTCACTTTTAATCTATGAAATTACAAAATTCGTGTACGATTCGCGCATATTCGGGCAAATAGGAAATTCGGATATGTGTAGCCGTCATGTCTTCATCAATAGTAGCATATCGGACCTGTAATAGAAATGCGCAACAGCCATGAATTGGAACCCGACCGACCATCTTCCACTGATCCAAAGCATAATTTTCAACCCAACCCGAAAATTTTGCTGTTCCTAAAAAAGAGAATTTGAATGATTTTAGAATCCCATCAAGATCAGACGGTTCTTTTTCTATGACAAACGCTGACTTTCTCATTGTATTCGATCTTCAGATCAGTGAGCTTCCTTTTCTTCTCTGCTTGAGATGCCAATGTTTTCTCTTCTGTTAGGTTATTCGCTTCAAACCATCTACGCCTATACGAGGAGATTTGTTTCTTTTCGGCTGAGTGGTGCATCTGTTCGCCTGCATCCTTTGTATCATCAGGGCTATTAGTTTAGTATTGAGTGGATTGGGCTAGATTGTTGCAGATCTTGGATCACACATCGCAACTTCAGGTGCATGTTTTGACTCGACAACACACATTACGCAATCGTCGGTTCATAAAAGATCGAATTTTTTTCACTGTTTGTTGTGTTTGCATCTCTTAGGCCTCTTTTTCGTTTGAAAGGCCTGTTTTGCGCACATGCGTGCTCACAAACAGCTCGTGCTTCCTCATACCGTCACGTGGTCCCCGGCATCCGTCGACCAACCACTCTTGCTTCCTGTTCAGGACTACGAGTCCAGGTCTGAACGGGAACGGGAAACACGAGCTGGTTGTTTCACGGATGCCAACCGGTAACGACAATTTGATCGATTCGAACACCCTCAGAACCACTCCACATACACATTTGAAGTATCGCTACTTTTGATTTTACTCGCACTGAGGCTGTGCGTGACACAGTCACGAAACGTCTACTTGTGTACATTTTGATTAGCGACTTTCATTTAGGAAAACAAGTGGGTGCAAACACGATCTTGTTTCTTGCGGTTCAGTGTTTCTTCCGAAGATAACGTAATCGCCTCCTCAACCCCTCCCCTCATAATCATTTAGAAAAATGCTCCTTCTCCGTAGGCGACTACGTAGTTCTTGAACGACCGTTTGTAAACAGCATTCTCCTCAGGAGCCGTCTCCAAGCCAACCTATTTCCCAGGTCCAATCGATCTTTCGATATTTGCATTATATTTCTGCATTTACGTATTGAGATTATCTGTAGGTAATTTAAAAGGCGACTTCGTGACAACATATGTGTGTCTCACAAGTATATTGCTTGCTTGCCATAATGATGCATTTTCAGCTTGATGATTTATATGTTTAGCACTCCGTTTCCAGTGATAAAATAACAGAAATCAAAGACTGTCAGCGTTTCATTTAGGCCCCTGAAATGATAAATTTACGCCCAGTGTACTCAAATTACGCATTTACGCACAAATTACGAAATTTATGAGCTGGCCGGGATACTGGTTCGGCCCTGTTGCATGTGCCAAATCATGGACAGGTTTTTCAAGAGATGAATGGAAGATTTTAGCTGACTGAAGATATTCATGATTGGTCAGGATTAATTCGGGCTTGACTTTCGGCCGGATTTTGCAACTGTTAATACGTCTTAGCAGCATGTGTTTTTAATCGAAAGCATGGAAATAATACGTTTGAGTTTGGCGGCAAAGTCTACCTAAGATAATTCTATGGAGACAAATCGAGAAAGTATTATGGTATTATTTATTATTTTTTATTGTTGAGATATTCTGAACAACAAGTCACAATCTATGTTAACTTGAATATTTGCATGTGCTCATTAGATGCATGTTTCTCAGTTTTTTTTAAATAGATTTCAATGCATGAAATGCTTTTTGCTAGTTATTATTAGATAATTATCATGCACAGCACAAAGACAAAGAATTGCCTTACGAGGGCAAGGCGAGAGGGAGAGAGAGGATCTGTGCTTTTGTGCATTTGAGAGTGAATGACAGTGACTTGACTATACTCATAGGCATTGGACTACATTGTTAGGATCCTAAGGCGTCCTAATAATATGATCCGATATATATAACAATACTCTATTACTTGAGTTGCAATGCTGCAAGGAAGTTCTCTTGATAGTCACTATAGTTTCCTTTCAATTTAGCTTCATACTTCTGTTCAGCATTCTTGCCCTTTTCTTGTCCCTATATTTTCATCCTATTTGATTTGTAGTGTGTGCTCTCCCAAAAATTGATCAACTATTTTTTTAGACAGGAACGTAATTTCCACAAAGAGCCAACGCAATGCATTCAACAAATCCGACCGAACCATAGATGATAAATGATCAGTAATCAATTTTTGTTTGTTGACAGCGAATTAGCTGAACATATATAGGATGGCATGTACAAAGTTCATCAGCTGCTGCAAACGTTTCACCAATTTTTCAATGTTCAACTGTATATTTTGCTCACAAATTCTAGCGTCAAATGTCTGAGTCACGTATTTCTTCAAAGCACAGAATTTTGAGATTTAATGCGTCATTCTTGCTATTCATTAACAATCTAGCAATTCTCTACACTAGAACATACACTAGAGTAAGTGGAAGTATAACATAATGACATAATATGTTGACTTTTCGCATCTTGCCTCCATTCCATCCAACTTCCCACTAAAAGATAGTTGCTTGCACACTTGGTAGGATAGATTAGAGCAGCGTGATTATATCACGCTTGGTATAAGTTGACTGAGATTGATCAACAAAAAAAGTTGACTCTGAAATTCAATGAGAGCAATGAGAATCAACCGAAGTGATTCAGAAATATATAAATTAGAAATTAAAGACGCAAAATGCGAAATCCTCGACAAGATGCGGAAATAGGGAATGCTGAATTTTTTCTTAAAAGATACCAGGATACTTGATGCTACTGTTGAATCTTAAAACAGCCTATTACTCTTTGCTTTAACAAAATCTGCACTTCATATTGATTGACACTCATGCTGAATTTGCTGTCAAAAAAGTCACGAGTTTTCAATTTGTTCACAGGTGTGTTCCTGCTTTTCTGAGTATTCTTTGAGAAGTTTTAGCCAAGCCCATTCTCAACTTAAATTCATGTTCATATGGCATAAGTGATTAGTGGGTTTCAGTATAATATCTTTCAAGCTTTTATAGCTCTATTTTTGTGCACTCAGAGTCACCTATGTCATGTCGAAATTCTGTTCTTGTGACCCTCATCTTTTTCTCTATTATTCATCAATCAGTAGGTAGTAGGTATATATTCTACACTACAAATAGATCTTAGATTCGTCGACTTTAAAGCTGTTATTCTCCCAATGAAAATTGGAGTGATAAAAAGGAGGGCTATCCAAGATTTAGTGACGTTGAGTGAGGCTCTAGACTTTTTGGAAGACTAGCCTTTTCCTTGTATACTAGTGCAATGGCATCTACCAATGCATGTGGTCATCGTCGTTCGAATGACTTCAAGTCATTCAACGTCAGTCAGTCAAGCAGTGTAAAGATTGGATTTAATGCTTTTAAAAAGATGTCCTCATGCGAACATTTGTGCACATTAATACATCGGTAGCCGTGGACACTGCGCCTTGACCTTCTAGGGCTCGTCAGTACGGCTTGGAATGGTCCAAACTTGATTAAAATGTCTGGAAGTGCCGAAGCATATGTGTTTCATTACCTCACTAAAACATTATTTTTGATTGACTCGAATTAATAAAATTGCAAAAGGAAGCTCTGCGGAAAGCATATTTAAGTAGCAAGAAAATGTCAGGTTAAAGACGCTAGAACTAATATTGTCAGACTAGGAGCTAAGCTACATGTCAAACAGCAGAACTGGAGTCTATACAGGAGTTCCTCGGTTTTATGCGGCGCCTTTATGATAAGCCGGCGCGCACCAGTTGGCCGTCTTCGGTGCAATGGCACGCAGGCGCGTCAGCGTCGAATTTGACGCGTCTGGCCCAAAGGCTTCGGGGGCGATAGTTTCAGGAATTCTAAAAATAGATCATCCGTTCTAGAGGACATGGTCATTAACTATGCACGGCATCTTTTGATAAAGACTTATGGAGATGGCCAACACGGATTCCGTCGCAAACATTCCACGACAACGGCGTTAATAGACATTTTAGATGATGCGAGTCTAGTGATCGATCACAAGATGAATTTCATACCTGCTCTCCTCAGTTTTGATCTTGCGCGTGCATTTGATCTGGTGAACCACAATTTACTTAGCAACCGTCTGAGAGCCAATGATTTCCCTTTTGGGCTACTGACGTGGATCCAGAACTATCTTCAAGATCGTACTGGCAGAATAAGAACTGGATCAGACGAATACTGGGGTTCCACAAGGTACCGTACTGGCTCCTGTCATGTTTTGTGCTTTCATTGGTGATTTCCCCCCTACAACACGTGACATACGGTGCATCAAATATGCTGATGATGTGAACATGATTATTCCCTTACCTTCAGATAACGAAAAGAAGATACAGCGGAGGATTCAAGTAGAATTAGATCACATTCTGTCTTGGTGCAACGATAATCGACTCATTTTGAACATGGAAAAGTCTAAAATGCTTCTGTTCACCAATCATTAATTCACTCTGCCATTACCAACTCCTCTCCCAAAAGTTAGAGAAATTTGCAAGGCTACTCAAGAGTCATTCTCGATCAGAAGTTGGAATGGAAAGCACATGTAAATATGATCAGTAATAAAGTCAACAAGCGCTTATACATTCTACGCCTTCTGAAGACTCTTGCTTCGGCAAGAGAACTTCATCTTATCTACGCTTTTGTATTGAGATCACTAATTGAATACGCCTTTCCGGTCTTCGTTGGTACCGGTATCAACAAAAATCTGTCAAAGCAGCTACAAAAATTAGATAACAGAGCACATCGCATGATATTCAACATCTATTACGGAAATAGAAATCGAAGAGCCTGCAATTGCTGTAAAAATGAAATTTCCATCCGTCGAGATTTTCTGAGTGAGTCGTTATTCTCCAAGAGCAAATAGTCACTGTCTTCACTCATGGATACCACTGAAGCTACGAAGCCAATATACGGTCAACCTGTGTCGTACTCTGAAAAGAAAGAAGACTTTCTTTCCTTTCACTACATCTCTCCTCAACGACGAGCTGCGTAGACAAATATCTTATTAATTTATGTAAAGATGACTTTGTATTTCTTTGATTACCATTTTTGAAACATATACAATTATTATTATTATTGATTGGGGCGCTTGGTACACGGGATTATCAGAAATTCGGGCGCTTCGTACATTATAACAGTGATCAGGGCTCTCTGTACAAAATTCAAGAAAATAGGGCGCTTGGTACAAATTTTTTTTAGATCTTATTACAAATATTATATTATAATTAAAATTTATATTAGTAAAAAGGAGCCAAAGCGCATGAAACAGAACTTTTGAATTTCCAGTAAGGGTGCTTGGTACAGTAAGTGTACCAAGCCACCTTATCGAAAATATTTTTTGTTCTTATTACATGCTCATCTATTTAGTTATGGGCAGGCATGTGATAGCACTAAAACACATGCAATAAAATTCGAATATATTTGAATTTTGAATTTTCAATAAGGGCGCTTGGTACAGTGGGATGCCAAGCGCCCTTATTAAAATGATCAAAAACAGCTACAATATGTAAAATATTCTATCTTATGATGTTCTATAATTCTTGTATAGATTCTTGCATCACATAAGCTAACTCAGACCTTATTTTGCGGCAAGTGTTGAAGAAAAAATAATTGGGCCTATAACCTCAGCTGCAAGTCTTTTGAAAGAATGTCTGTCCTAGACCGTGTTTTTTTGTTATTACATTTAAGCTTGATTTTGTTTAGTCAAATCCAATAATGCATCTACTCTTGATTTATCTATCAACAATAATGCATCACGTGATGAAATATTGGCTAAGTTTACTTGTTATGTCGATGATCTTGAAATAAACAAAGATGCTTTCTATGCAGCATTTCTAAAATGGTCGATACAATGTGTTTATTTCATCGTACACTTTATATGCTTTTCATGACTAAAACGATGAGATTATTAAAGAAAAGACATGTCGCATGTGTAGTTATGATAAGTTTCTAATACACAATCAAATCAAGCATTCGCAGCCGAAGAATTAAAAAATTGCATCATCCAACGTGTCAATTTGAGACACGAATTCGTGCCAGTCGCTGAACTGGTCATTTGACATGGCGAATTGAGCCTACGAATTCTAGGAATATGGCTTTAATAGTATCAGTTTAGTACATCGCTCCTCAATTGGCTTCAATTAGTTGCTACTAGCTGTCACGTTTGCCAGCATGCATTGCTCCACCTCGATGAAATTACTGTCATCATGCCGAGTCATTACTATTTTTGCATGGTGGCACCATTAACCAATATCATTGTTGCCAGCATGCCGGAAAATTTCCAATGCGATAAAGCTTGCAAAAATAAGTTCGGTTTAATGCGAATAGTTAATAGGGATAAGCGAGAAACTTTTCTGGAGTTAAGTTTTTGATATTTTATTGAAAGTGTACCGAGCGCCCTATAATTTTATTATAACATTTTTTTCTATCATGTCGATATAACACCGTAGCACAGATAATCAATCCATATTGCTGTTATAGATAAAGGACAACCAGCCCTACATGTACAAGTAATATGGAGTTTCAATTCATCATAGATATCAAATGAAGATGGGAGGGCGCTACATACAACAGCGACTCCCATTGGAGGGCGCTTGGTACAAATCGCCTCCTATTCACGCTATTCACATTATTAATATTAAAAGGATGTTTTCGGAGGTGGGAAGGATTTGGGGAGGACCGCCGCTCCCGCCTGCTTCCATCTCGGGGCGAGATGTTGTTGTTTTTACATCAGAACACACGATGAACTTCGTTCGTGACCGTTATTCGTTTTGTTAATTTATTTTGTGTTTCCAATAATGTGAATGCAGTTTCAATGCTAAAGTCGTTTGTAACTGATTGAGTACAAAACTATAAATCGAAATTCCAAACAAAAATCTGAACATATTACTCTCCGAGACTAAAAAAATTAACTCAAGCCTATAAGTAATGGAGTGTAATATATCGAGATTGTAAATTCTTGGAAAGAATAAACCCCGAAGAAAAATATTCAGGACTGAAAAGTGTCAGTTAATACAAAAATGTTCGGTAGTTTGGCCGAACCTCGGACCAGGTTCGGCCGAACTGCCGAACCATCACGAAAACCTGGGTTCGGCCGAACCGAACGCCCGGTGCACCCCCAGTAACAATTGTCCAAGGCATTATCTCTAAAATTATACCCAATATCACATGAATCAGAACCTTTTTCGGTCTGAATTGTGTAAAAGTCTACATAACTCAGGTGCCTCATCTGGACTTTGTTTTGTTAGAACAGCATCTGTTCAAGTTATCTGTATCCGGATTGCTAGAGCTGCAATCAAAAACAATCTGTTCAAGTTGTTAAGCAGTTGGACATTTATGTCATACTTAATGATGTTTTGAAACATCGAGTTACTGTTCGCTAACTGACATCGTTTTTTCTGGGGCATGCTACGACTGAAATTGTTTCTGGTGGATTGGTAAAGTGTTTTGGGGAGCGACAATTACCCCCAGGTTTCCTGATTTTTGTAGGTGTCGATGGACCGAATGCTAAGCAGCCCGTTTTGGAAAAGTAACTACATTAGTGGCATAAACGACTGCTTCCGTTGGGATTCTGCAGTCTCCATGCTCTATGCACACAGACGTAGAAATTAACAATACCATAGAAAGTCCTAGAATGGAAATTGCATGAAAATTATGGCACACGCCGGGGGAACTTAGTTGTGGCAAAATGCAACTTGTGCGATCTGGCTTCCATGTTTTTTGATTGGCATTTATATTTATCAGGCCAGTTCTTGATCTGGATTGTTGACCCTTGTCCAAAGACCATGTTCTCAAAAGCAGTAGTGAATTTACAAAATGCTGCGCCGACAGGATGACAAAGAAGGAAATCCTTTTAAACGTTCTGTACGCTCATTTTGAAATATCGCTCCAATAATCCATCAATAGTATAATCAGACTCTTATGCAACTTGCAATGTCGATTTACAGAACATGCATAGCTCCAGCTTGAAATCAGAGGCCAAGAAATCTTAGATTATTAATTTTACTTTAAAGGATTCTCCTGTTCACTAAATTTGAATAATTTTCAAAATCTCTACATGCATTCGAATATCAGCTTCCAAAATATCACATGTGTCATTCAATGATTAATTGAAAAGTTCTAGCGACATTTCATTTATTTGAGAAATGATTGTCGGTAAAGAAACTTTCAATGTGTTTATTCCAGAAAAGCGCCATGTTTCTTAGCCGCTTGAAGAAGAAATTATCCAATAACTAGACTTTCTATCTGTGAATTCTTCAGATGTTCTTACAAACAGCTCACCGACCACTTTCAATTATGACTTTGTGAACCAATTTTTAATTCGCATTTCAATATTGAAAAATTGGGAAATAGTTGTCAGTGACTGCTACAAATAGACACACTATATTAATCCATGCAATAGTAGACTATTTCACATGAAACAATGCCACCATCTCACTTGCAATTCTCTTCATGAAAATCCTGTAATTTGCTGTCAACAACTTCCACATGAAATTTGACAGATAGTTTGACTATGATGCAGTGTTTTAGATCGAAGCAGATCTACAAACCATAGATTTTCCCATGTGCCATCATTGCACATAGGCAAGATATCAAACTTCCATTCAAGTGTACTATTATCCACTTCTATGCACACAGAGGTACACATTTAGTTCGTGAGGAGTAGAATGGCGTGAATAATATTTAAATTTGATGAATTTATCACGGAGGAAAGTTAAGTCAAGATATGTACTTTTCGCTTGATAGATGTTCTAGTATTCAATGTAACTATTGTAGCTCATGTGTTCCCTAACACGACTGTGTTCATGCATTGTACGTGCTTGGCCAATCACACAAGTCAAAGTGAAACGAATAATTTCCGTATCAATCTCTCACTTCTACCATTGCATGCAATGGCTGAGATATAATTATGTCATCTCTAGACTAACCCAGACAGACGCAAGGGAAACCATTTCTGTGGTGTAACCCAACAAAACATTCTATGAGTGACTTTTGATTCTCCTCGCTTATTTTGTCTTTCTTTCTTCAACTTGCTACTTTTGACTTTATAAGTGAATACTTTTGCTACTTTTGTATTATGTAGAGTTGAAGTTTCTTCTGGCCGATCAGACGACATAGTGAACTGATGTGAATTATCATCATTGTACAATTTGATGCAACTTCATTCCCCTGATGATACCCGACTGTGTCGACTGATGCGCCTGGCGATTTTGGGAACACAAAGTGAATACCAGTATCAGGGCTTTGGACTGCCCTCGATAATTGTGAAACATAACATAAATCTGAAATATATTCATGCTTCATGCAAGACGATTATGACAAACTTTGTCCATTGTTCATGGAGAATTACCAAAGAAACTTATATTCTTAAGGAAGTCAACACGAACACTAGCATGATCATTAAAGATGAAAAATGGCATTTCGCTCAGGTATGGAGCACATTGCTGTTCGTAGACCTGAACAATCCACGCACTGAACTCCTTAACAGCTGCATGCGCTACGTTCATCCAGGCAGTCACTGTAGGACGAAACGCAGCGTCTTCCGGTACCAAGGAGTTACTTGGTGCTTGGGTTGCTCATGTATAGGGATTAATTATGAGAATACCTATTCCAGTGTATCCCAGTTTTCGTCCCTGGGGAGGCGAATTTCATTGGATCTCGAAAATCGTTCAAAACTGCATTTCCTCATAACCCCACGCTTTTTAGCGCTTTTGAATTATATTATTTCACTACAACGCAAAATCGTAATCAAAGCAAGGAGTCAGCTTTCTTTAAGTTCATTTTAGCCTGTCTCTGATGTACATCCGCCAAATTAGCTGTCGAAAATTTCATCAGACAGGCCTAATGTTGTTTAATTCTTTGGTTATTCTCTGACGAATATAACATTTTGTTGTTCCTATAATATGCAAAATTAACTCTATGCTTAGGTTTGTAGTCCAGGCAATATGTATTTTAACCCGCCACAAATTGCAACGGTTTCAATAGAGGGTTCATCTTGTACCGAAAAAAATCCCTTTTCAGCATATCAAAAATATAGGAAAATCTAGTTAGTGGAGCAACTTGAACTTTCCTCTTGAAGTCAAGAGTCTTTTTCGAAATATAAAGACACGTTTACTCCAATTAAATCGCATATAAAGATCCCAGCAGCCAATCAAAATTAAGCGCTGTAGGTTTGTCTCATTTTACCTTTTGCAACTACGGTCAAGCTGCTCAAGCCGTTAGTTCGAAAACCCGTTTACGTACCTTTGTTTTGTAGATAACTTTCTTAGTGTGTAAATTGATAAAGATTTGTATAAGTTTGGACACAAATATTCATTTTCCATCAAATTTTTAATTGGAATTTTATGAGCGTTTTTGCAAGTGCTCTCTTGTGAATATGCTTAGAAACTAAAGCATCTCTGTTGAAGACACGTTTGCGCACACATATCATCTAAAACACATTCTAAGGCACCTGTAGACACAAATAGATGCAAATTTGCCTATGCCATGAGAAAAATCTGCGTGTATATCTATCAGAGTAGCATCTTCTTTAGCAACCACTCTCATGAAAACGCATAGAATATCAAGTCTCTAGATGAAAATTGAGATGACACACGTCATAATCCTGCTTGTCTGCTTCAGATTACTGTTACAGAAGCCGTAATTTGATTTAAAAACAATCATTCGGTGCTATTGCATGCGTTTTTTCGTATGAAAGTAATTATTAGATGGATGTTTCGGCAATAGAAATACACACATATTTTCCCATGACATAGGCAAATTTGCATCTACAGGTGCCTTAGAATGTGTTTTAGATGATAATTGTGCGCAAACGTATCATTGATATAGATGCTTAAATATCTAAGCATAATCATAAGAGAGCACTTGCAAAAATACCTCGCTTATTGATGGAAAAATGAATATTTGTCCCCTAACTTATAGAAATCCTTATTAATTTGCACACTACAGGTACGTAAGCGCGTTTTCGAACTAGCGTCTTGAGCAGCAATGCGTTTTCACAAGACCGTAGTTGCAAAAGGTAATCGTTTATTGATGGTGGAACTCGCATATTTGTAGCCTAGCTTTACAAATCTCCATCAGTTTGCATCTGCAGATAGTTACAAGTGTTGTTGAACTAGTGACTGAGAAATCTAGCCGCATGGAGAGAACATACCGGTAATTCAGGAAAACATAGCTGATATTGGTGAGAGACATGTGGAGGGTAAATGCAGTTAGTGAGACAAAGCTACAGCGCTTAATTTTGATTGGCTGCTACGATCTTTATCTGCGATTTAATTGGAGTAAGCGTGTCTTCATATTTCGAAAAAGACGTGTGACTTAAAGTGGAAAGTTCAAGGTGTTCCACTAACTAGATTTTCCTATATTTTTGATATGTTGATACGGGATTTTTTTCGGTACAAGATGAGCCATCTATTGAAGCTGTTGCAATTTGTGGCGGGTTGAAGTGTACATGTAATTCACTGTAGATTGCCTGCACTATTAGTGTTGTGGTGATGAGTGCGATTAAACTTTGATTTTCAGCAATCTTTATCCACTCATTGATTTGAGACTACATTTAATCCTGAAAATATTCAAAGAAGTAAGAGGATTAAATGTTAAAATGTCAAAGAAGAAATTGACTGTCATATTTTTGAGATGAGGGGCTTCCATATAGAATTGAGCTCTAGACCATTGTCTCTGTTATAAACTTTGGTGTGATTCGCCCAAATGTACATGGCCGCTTTGACACTATGATTTGAGCACTTTGATCTATGCTCTCCTGATGTCTGATTCGGTCTTCCATGTAGCTTAATCATTCATGACTAAGATGTGATGCTGACGCCATCGAAAACTCGATTAATAGAACACCTTTTTAACAACAATTGGAGAATTTTCGGAAAACCTACATAGAAAAGTGTGGGATTAATTTTAGGAGAATCTAAGTAAAAAAAGAGTCATGCAATAAATGCATCGGATAATTCGTATGCCCATTTATGATCACTAAAGCTTCTGGTTACTTAGTGTTATTTATAAATAATATTATTACTAAATTATTTATAGAAAAATACGTTTTATTGTTTGAGAGTTCTTACGTTGTTATTATTTTCTGGAAGCATTTCTGATAGGCTATGAAAGTTTCAAAAATTCATACTTGCTTCATCTATTGTTGTTCCATTGTTTACCTTGTGATTTCTATGAGCATAGAGATGAAATGATTCTTATCGTGTTCCCTTCTCTTAGTCATCCTCCAATCGTTAGAAAGTTTGTTGGAGTAATTGGTGTAGCATAATTGCCTGAATTTTCGTCTATATAGACAGCGTCAACAGTGGCAATTTTTTTCTTTCGAAATCATTTGAATGCTGCTTTAACAGAGTTTCATTTTACCTTGCATGCTGACATAACTATTTCAATATCATCATTGATTCTTCATCAGACGATAATTTCATACTTTCTCAAGCGACCTTCACGGTAACAATGTGGACCTAGTGTTTCTTTCCTTACTGCTGTGTGGAACTCCTCGTTTTCTTACTACCAAAATCTTTCCTTCCCAGCAAAATTTAGTAGCACTCGTGCTTGCTAAGGTCATCTTACAAATAATGTTATCAAAATAACTTATCGCACTTATGTAACCATCATCTATGGTGATACCTCACAGCTTCACGAAGAGGTTAAAATACCGTGAACTTATCTTCTAGTTGAGGCATCTGGCTACGATTGTCAAATGTGGAAGCTCATTCAAATCATTACTATACTGAAAAATATTTCATTTCAGCTCTGATATCAAGGAATTGGTCGAAGACAGCTTGGCAATATCATAACAAAATGGAAATTCTACCGGTACCAGCTCTTGAAGACAATTTCATGTATGTGATAGTGGATAAATCATCCAAAGTTAGTTTGAAACATTTGCTTTATTCTCAACTGACTTAGCGCTGAAATAGGGAAGCAAAATTTACAATCTAGAACACGTCAAGTAGGCCTTTTTAATTATTCTCCTTCAATTTCCCTATGCAGTTCTATTGAAGGAAGTTTTGACACAAAGTTTTCATAAATTTATGATTGTGTTAGTTGAAAATTGTCTCCATTCTAGGGGAATATCAGTGAAATGTCGACAGGCAACAGTACCCGGTGTTATAGTTCTCTCTCTCCCTCTGTCTCAGTTTCCTACCGGAAACTAAAACCATGGTTTGATATTCCGATAGGAAAATTAAACCCAACATTTTTAAGTGTGTTTTAGTTTCCCACTGGTTTTCCCCTGGTGTTGCGGCTTCTAGTTTCCTAATAGGAAAATAAAACCTGGTATCATTTTCCTACTAGGAAGCTAAAACCATGGTTTTATTTTCCGATCGGAAACTAAAACCTAGGGAAACTGAATCTCGTAACACCGGTGTTGCGCTCGTATAATTCGATGAATAGAGCCGCGAAACTCATTAAAGGAGTTAGTAGCATGGGGCCTTTCGTACTACATGTATCTCAACAGGTGCTAACTTTGGACAGAAAAAAGGCGTGATTTACCAATTAGACTTTGTATATTTGTGTAAGCAGGATTATTTGGGAGGCAAGGTTAGACCTTGGTAAGTGATGCAAATTTGGGTTTTCTATTAATGCTGCATATATGCAAATTAAGTTATAAAAATTAATAGTTTTATTTGAATGTTAGGAGAACTACATAAATGTAACACCGTCAATAACAGCTGTGTCTTCTAGATAAGGCGTGTATTATGAAAGTGAAACTAACATGCATGGGAAGTCTATCTTCTATACAATTCCTCGCTCCACATTACACTCAGCCAATTGCTGACCAATGGGCCAAAGTCTCTATTGACTAATCAGCGTCAGATGATGATGCAATAATAAAGTTCTAATTTTTCATCACAATTCCATTCAATTCACAGAATATTTCAAACTAGAAATACCTGTGGTTATCAGTTATTTCATTTTGGCCTTGACAACACCGTGTATTGAAAGTTCATAGATATTGTATTTGCTGTAAGCTTACATGTTTTTTCTGACAACTGTGCATTTTGAATTTCTACATATTTCATATATTTTATAGCTTCGCAGTCTTCGATGTCGGATATTTCAGCATTTACATGAACTACAAAGTCGTTTGTCGAATATAATGGGATGTCCGATGAGTGGTAGCAGAGACTCATGTCTGTTGGTGAACAACTTCCAGATCCTAGCACTTGCGTTCTCAATTAAGGCATGCAATAGAATGGACTATAGACATTTTTGGGGTTGCACCGGATAGTAAAAATTTAGCTATCCGGTACCGGATGGTGGATTATCCGCTACCGGAAAGTGCATCAATGAAAACCTTGCATATTCATTGATAGCCTTTGCGCAACCATGTCTTAAGATTATATGCACTACTATTTATAAGTAGTGAGCAATTCATACGCAATTAACATGTTTTCTTGATTTCGCTCAAACAAGCATATACAATATCAGAATCTATTGTTGCATCAAAACTTTATCATATTGAACACTTCTAAAAATTCAAAACTATTAAACTGATTCAGTCATAATTTTCACTCTGATCAACAGCTCAATGTATTAGTTTGAAGACAGCCACTTTAAATTGTGATGCAAAAATAGTAATTTTTCGGCATTCTTTGAAAACAAGCGCTTTCTATGTCAATAAATGAGGGAAGCATCTGCTTGAAATACTGTTTATTCAATTTCTCTCTATTTCAAATAATGTGAGTAGAGTGACCGAATCACATCAGAAAAACTTGTTACCACCCATGTTTAGGAAGAATATTTTGATCTTACCCTGCAGGGCCTCCGTGTTCATACACTAAATGAAAATTCCAACCATTTCTGGGCGCTGGTATGATGAAAATTGAATAAAGAGAATCAATCAATTTTTTCAGGATACTCGTATTTACGATTTACGGTAAAAACGATCAATATGCGTGTAAATGCACAATTTACAATGTCATTGCATAATAGTTGATTAACATATGAGCTCTCCGGTTACCGGATAGCAAAACCACTCTCCGGTGCAACCCTAGCCATGATACTCGGCATAGATATTAATAATCCCTGACGATTAAGACATTAATAATCACTGGGCCCCTATTTTTGCGAATTATAGGCGATGTCTTAGATTTTCTTGGTTTCAGTTGCAAGTTGTCTCCCAAACCATCGAATAGAAACTTTGATAGTAGGAATGAAATTTTCATAATACAGCAATATTGTGATGAAATTATCGTAAAATAAGAATGTGGATCTATAGAGGAATCTTTTCAGCACAAAATATAAAGAATGTAGTTCGTGTACTTGATTCTGGTCTCATAGTGAAACTTGGGCTTAGGTTTTGACCCAAGTTTTGCCCAACCTTGGAGAGGTCGACATTCGGAACTCATTCCAAATGGCTCGACAAATATCAAATTTATCCTGTTAGACCAAAAAAGATTACATCAAGCAGTGTCACTTGACAATAATGTTGTAATATTTCTTCGAATAAAACACAAAATAAGTAAACTATCGTGTGTAAGTGCGCGCGGCATGACATCCTCTCCATTTTAATGGCTCTTGAATGAAAGAATCCAAATCCTTGCACTCAAAATGATTAATATTTTTCTTCCGTGGTAGATTTTAACCTTTTTTCATTTCTGCTCTTTCAATGACTACCAGGTCGTTTAGTTCATGTCTCACTGTATGTCTACATGTTCATGCCTCCATGTTCTCCCTATTTTCATTTTAATCCCATATTTGTTAAGATAATTCAAATTTTGTGCTTCTAGGTTAGTATCTAAGACTTTTCGATACAAAATTAGCACCCTTTGAGAAGGATTGAAAGACTTCGTGATCTTAAATTCTCTTACAAATTTCGAGGTTATTTTCGGAGGATTCATTTTATGATTCACTTGCGAATGAAAGACATTTTTAAATTTTCCGAAGAATTGAACGACAGAGTTAGTTTTTAAGGGAAGCTTGGTTTGATAAGTAACCCATGTTGACTACTAGAAATTATAATATTAATTAAGTCAATAATGAATTAATTAGTGAATAGAAATTACAGATTTTTATAATAAGATAGTTCTAATTCTTGAAGAGGTGTACTTATTCCTTCATACAAAGTACTACGGTAACCGTGTCTTCATGCATGAATAGTTGACTGTCGCTAATTGTTGAAAAAATGCTAATGAATTTAAGTATTGATGTCTATTTTAATATGTTCATAACGGCGCTTATCAGAACAATAAAAGAAATAAATTTCACTCAACATAAAAAAATTGACAATTGACAATTTCATGAGAGTCGACAAACTGTTCATACCTTTTAATGCATGTCTTCCCTATTTTTCAGAAATGCGCCGTTGTGGACCCGGTTGAACCAAAGAAATTGTTGCAAGTGATCAAAGAGCGGAATTTAGAGCTGACATCGGCCCTCATTACTCATCATCATTGGGACCATGCAGGAGGGAACAAGGAGTTTCTCAAACTGATTCCTGCCGATCATCCAACCGTTGACGTGTTGGGAGGAGATAAACGTATCGATGGCCTCAGTCGCATGGTGCAGCACGATGACCAACATACCATTGGGTCTCTGAACGTCCGTTGCCTTTTTACACCATGTCACACTACGGGCCATATCTGCTACCACGTCACTGGGCCTGAAGCCGACCCGGGCGCGGTTTTCACTGGTGACACTCTTTTCCTGGGAGGCTGTGGAAGGTTCTTTGAAGGAACGCCAGAACAGATGTACAGAGCTCTAATTACCATTCTAAGTAGTCTTCCTGGAGAAACTCGAGTCTACTGTGGTCACGAGTACGCTATTCGCAACCTTAAATTTGATGTGAGTGTCGAACCAGACAATAAAGATGCAGCAGAAAAGTTACAGTGGGCGGAGAAAATGATAGCAGAAGGCAAACACTCAGTGCCATCAACAATCACTGAAGAGAAGAAGTATAACGTTTTCATGAGGGTAGAAGATGCTGCACTACAGAAGAAATTGAATTGTAAGGATGGCGTGGGAACAATGAAGACTTTGAGAAGTATGAAGGACAAATTCTAATCGAAGTGAATCATCACTGCACTTTATTATATGCTTCTGTTGAAATCATTGACCTTTCCGATGCTAAAGACGATTGAGTCGTCCGGAACTGTCCTCAATGTCATTGCCAAGTGGTCTCACGTTAATAAGCTACCTTATTGTCGATGACGAATTTTTCGTCGAGAGTCCAAATGAATTTGCTGTGCTGTTAGGCATCAATATATCCAAATCCTGTAATGCCAATGACAAAATATTCGTCTGTGTGGCGTATACGCTCAGTGTGGAGCAAAAGTGCTTCTCTGTGCCATAGACTTTTGGTATGAAATGCGATTAATTTAAGAATCATTTATCTTTTAATACAGCCAAACCTTCGGCATATCAGCTAAACCTTGGGCGTCTTGACGGCGAGAATGATTCGTGCTACCGAGAGTAAGGCTACGATTTGGATCATTTCAAATAGCAGAAATGACATTAAAATTGGTATCATTAGAAAGCTCTATTCATGCCGCAGTTGGTGGTGTTATCAGAGCAACACGCTTGTGACGACATAAAGAAATAAAAGAGATCTAAGAACGCTACACTTCTAGGACGAATGCTTTGGTCATTGGCATAGGGTTGCAATTTCACCGCGGACGGCATTATGAAAGCAGTCTCAATAAAATCATTTGGCACGTAGTGCTCAATGTATAGCCGATGAAACATTCGTTGATATCAGCAATGAGAAGCAAATTGAATCAAAATATCAGTAGCATGGAGCTCCACTGATTTTACTGACGAATATTTCGTCACATGCCATTAGTTTTGCTATCGGTCACAAGCCATCGGTAGCAAGAGGTATTGATTTTCCTATCCTGCATAAATTGTGTGACTGAAACGATTTGAGTGATATTACTCTTTTCTTGTTTTGATATATATCTCTTTCATGAAATGCAGAAATAGAAAGTGGTTTTTGATAGCGAAATTGAAGGGTGATATTAATTAACAGGAGATTGCGAGTTATGGTCAACTAAATTTTCTCGAATTGTTTCGAATGTGATTTCCTGCAATCACTGCGTGACATGCCACGCTCAATTACGCGTAATTACACATGAGCCTAAACACATGAGTTTAACTCTACATTTAATTCTACTTAATTACATTTAAAATGTGTACATTAAATTTGGTTGCTCCATTACGCACAGCTAAAATTAGAATGCATTTGGTGATGTGCGATGATGCGGCGTGTAGCAACGCCTTTTTCATTTCACTAAGTAAATAGAAATACGCCTTGTCGATAAATCCCTTTGAAAAGGTGTAGGCTATTTGAGATGATAATAACTTTTACATTTTCGATTATAAAGGCAACTATTATTACGTAAATTCGCCCTAGGCTACATAAGCCATTTTTATGTACATCAAATGTGATCGTAACTTTATTGCACAATTCATTCAAATTTGCCATGTGTTCTAAATGTCATGTTCAAAAAACATGGAATTAAAAAGGAAAACCTATAGACAGTTAAGTTTGGGACTGGAGAACTTTCACTGTCATAGCTTTTTAAGATGTATGTCATGCATGTGTGTGTACATCGGAAATTGTGTCAATTATTCATGTCTTGTGATATTTTTTTTGACATATCCATAGTGACACAATACAGTGCACGATAAAATGTCGGAATACTTTTGAACATGCCTCCAAAATCCTCTAATCAGAAAAAGATCGATAAAATCTCTTTCGGCAAACTGATAATGTGTTGCAACAACTTAAAAAACCTACATTTTATCTTTAAAAATGCATGTCAATGATTTCAGTACGTACTTGGTATATGATGTCCATTTGATTCAATCACAGCCGCCACTCTCCGGGGCTATGAATTCACTAATTTTTGATACATTTCTTATATTTCTTTGTGACGATACCAATCATCAGTAAATGATGCCATGATTTCGCACCAACATCACGAACCAAGGTCACCGACATCATGGCCGACACGGAAGCAAGCCCTCAGCCAATGATTACCGACTCGTGCCCTCAGTCATCACTCACTGTATTTCATCCAGTGACTTTGGAAGATATTCGCCTTGTAATCCAATCCTCACCGACAAAATCTAGCTACTTGGACCCAATCCCGACTTTCTTCTCCGCGAATTTATCGACATTCTCCTACCGCACGCGACTAATATGGTCAATGCTTCGCTCAGAACAGGCCAGCTTCCCGAATGCCAGAAACGTGCCATTGTTTCACCCCTCTCAAGAAACTAGTGTTTCGAGTTGGGGTAACTTACCGGTATGTTACCGGTAAGTTACCGCGGTAAGTTACCGGTAACTTAAGATAAATTACCGCCTAAGTTACCGGTAATTTATATCCGGCAAAAAATCGTAGGCCTACCGCTGTAGGCCTAGGCTACTCCTAAATTTGCGTGATAGAGATAGCCTAATTGCTGCTAGTGCCAATACATCTAACCAGGCCTAGTATACGGCACCACGGTCGGTAGTCTAAGCTATTCGATGACAATGATAAATCCTGCGCGCGATGCATCCTACAATGGTGGGACAACTCAATGCGACAGCAATTTCAACAGGATCTAGCATAGTACCGGGCACTGATGAAATAAATAAAATAAGACTAATTTTTGTAGGTTCCATTTGTTGTCAAGCTAGAATGGAGGTTTGTAGGACCTATGTAGGTCTAAATAATTGCATGTAGTCCTCGACTCCGCTTCAAAGCATCAGGCTTACATTTACAATTTCTCATCGATGACACGAAAAGTATCTAGAGTATTGCAACATCTTTCCTACGCGATTCTCTAGGACTTCTTATCGCCCATCGGTGAGAATTTGTTACATACCTAACCGTTTCAGCAGCCCAGATTTCAACTTTATTAGCCTATTTACGCAAAATGCTACTTACGAAGTTCTGCACATTAGTCTTTTATCATTTTGATATCAATCGTCCATATTAGCTTATTCAAATTCCAATTAAATCTCGCCACATAAGCGTATGCCACCAGAAAATCCAACTACTTTAAACTAAAAAGTCTGATGATATTAAGTTGATCTTATTAAGATACCCAGAAAAAATAGCCGGACATTTTTTCAGCACATATGAGGCAAAACAAAATGGATATTCAGTATTTTTTAATGAAATCTAAAAACATGAGTAAAATTTGCTTCAATGATAGGCTGGATGGATTTTTGAATAACAAAAATGGTCAAAACCAGTACACACACGAATAAGAGGAAAATATCCACTTTTCACAATTACTGCATACATAGAACTATTCCACCATCAAAAACAATCCATTCGACAACAATAAATTTCCATAAGAAACAATTTGGTTTGGTTATTTGTAGCAATGAAAATGCACACGGTTTGACATAGAAAAATTATCCAAGGAGTTTGTAACAAGGAAACTGTGTTAAGTCGATCTTTCGTTTAGCTTGAAAAGGACCATACTCAAGTTTCAACGCCTGCAAGTTTTAACTACTGACCCATTTCACTTTGTATCTGGAAAACAGGTGATTAAGACGTGAAGTTCATTCTACCCATTAGTGTCATCGGAAAAATTCTCAATTAGAATAAAGACAAGCGAAAATTGACGAGAATAAGACGTTAACGAAAATTGGCCGATAAAATTAAAGAAATAGTGAAAAATATTTTATCATCATACTAATTTCCTCTCTGACCACATTTTTCCGTAATGAGAATTTTCTGACGACATGAAAATATTAAGTTATCCATAAGTCTGAACAACCTGTATTCTAAATACATGTAGTAAATCAAGTGATTCAGTGATTATACCAATGATCAGTACAGGCCCTCTGAAAGACAAATTTTCATTTAATCACATTGAAGCTATGATCTTTCCGTTTTGTCGATACACAGGATTGATGATTTCATCTCATATTTTTATGACGCGTGTAGGTTACTATGATGTATCAAACTGAAAGAAACGGTTACGACTCAACATTCTGGTTGCCCATCTTATGTACAAAATTAAAGAGAATTATGAAAGGAAATTTGGCTACCTATCAAAATTGCTGATCAGTAATGCCTTGAGGGAACGTAGTTTATCTCTATTAGGTGTATATGTATGTTATCGATCAAAAATGAACCAAATAGGTCCGCAATTATATAAAGTGCACTTGCTGATTAAGGATTGAAAGTAAAATAATAAAGGCTCTATCAAAAATATAACATCAGAATAGAAACATAATAAAAACAATTGACAGAATATACAAAATGAGTAGGAGAACTTGCCGATACAACATTGTTCGCAAGTATTGAAACAATAGACTAAGCTGAAATCAGAAAAATGCGATCAGCAGTCAACTTAAGTCAGCAGCATCGCTTAATTAGCAGGCGTAAAGTTTTGACATGTTGACTGTACACGAATGACGACCATTATTGCATCGTATCAAGCATTAACAGTTCGTTTACCTCAGGAAAAAGATAAGAGTTACATCATGGCCCAACTTCCAGTTCTCAGCTGCAATACTAAACTCAATTTTGGCAACTAAGAGATATACTTGTGCAATTCGACATCACAGATTCCAGATCTACTTTCAGAATTGCGAAATTAGAATTTTTCTATGTATAAAATATATTTTCGTAGTTTTACATGTATTTTTTGCATGTGAAACCACGAGTCGGAAAACCTAATTTCATAGCTTCCACACAATTCAGACCTGCCCATTTCAAATCTTAAGTCAAAATTTCAAAATTCACTCAGCTCTGAGGTTCAGCGGTAGTCAGGATTGCACAATTCTGACTTGAGATTTGAAATCAGCAGGTCTGAATTGTGCGAAAACTATGAAATTAGATTTTTGACTCACGGTTTCGCATATGCAAGAAATGCATGTACATCAAGCACAAGCATATGTAAAACTACGCAAGCATATTTTATACATATAAGAAATTCAAATTTCGCAATACGAAAGCAGATTTGGAGTCTGAGATGTCCAACTGTATAAGTACACTTCTCAGTTGCCAAAATTGATTTTAGCATTGTCGCGCTGAAAACTGAAAGAGTTGCGTGGCGAAATAGAAACACAGAGATTTCAGTGATTTAGCACTAAGAAATATCTAAAAATTAATGAAAAACCACGAGATTTCAGCTCTGAGGTTGATTTTTAACTTTGACAGGCAGCGTGACGAAAGTCGCTGGGGTGCACCGCGTGAGGTAAACGAACTGTTAAAAGATACAGCTGGCAAAATGTCGATTTGATAACTGATTTCAGAGAATTTTTCGATGCATATTTGGACCTGCCCCCTGCAATGCACTGTCATAGAGTAGAGGTCCGTCTGACTCATTGACTAGGTGTCATCCTATGGAGTTCAGTTTTCTAGTATGCGAGCAAATATATTTGGGCAGTAACACTAGTTTGATGAAAACATGGTTCCATGAGAAATTACAATAAAAATTTCTGCAATAATTGCGAAATATCTGAAAAAACACCTCAATATTCTAGGATTTATGAAAATCACATATTTTGGTGGTTGTTAAATATATGAAGCATCTTTGACCTCGGGTAAAGAACATACTTGCATAAAAGGATATATGGCACAGATGTTCTTCACACACTTTGGGACATTTTCATTTAAAGGCAAAAATGTTATGCGTCAAAAAGTATAAATTACCTTTAAGTTACCAGTGCGTTACCAGTAAGTTACTGGTAAATTACCGGTCCTTAAATTACCAGTAATTTTTAAACACTACAAGAAACACGACCTCGACCCAACAGAGATGATGAATTATCGACCCATATTGAATTTGTCATTCCTGTCCAAACTTGTCGAGAGGGTGGTTGCTCGACAGCTGAAAGATTATCTGAATGAGAGAGACTTGCTGCTCATTTATCAGTCCTCTTATAGACAATATCATTCAACTAAGACTGCTACACTTCATGTGCTGTCTGATGCACTCTCGACCGCGGATAAACAGCGTGTTGCTCTTTTTGCTAACTTGACATGTTTGCCACATTCGACTGCGTCGATCACAAAATCCTGCTGCTACGACTGGAGAAACACTTCGGCATCCGGGATAATGTGCTCAGCTGGATCGAGTCGTTCTTTACAAATCGGTCTCAGAAGGTGATCTACAATGGTAATTTGTCTTCCAGCCGGGCAATTAACCAAGGGCTACCACAAGGTTCTGTCCTCGGCCAATTGTTATTCAACCTATACACTGCCGAGCTCTCAGACATCATCTTCTCCCACGGTGTACGCTTCCATCAGTACGCTGATGACTTTCAGCTCTTCGTGGATGTTCCAGTTTCCGATTGTTTGACCGCGACCACGAAGATGTCTCGGTGTATTGATGACGTCAATTCCTGGTTCAGCTCCAACCGACTTCGACTCAACCCAAACAAGACACTATTTGTAATTTGGCTCGGGTGTAGTCAGCAGATAAACAAGATCTCTATGAAAAAAATGTCAATCTCCTATTCCAAAACAAAGTGGCTTCCAGTAAAGCAGCGCATTCAATTCAAGTTGGCTGTCATCGTATATAAGACGTTACATGGTCTATCCCCCCGATACCTTACCGACGACTGCCACCCACCTGATCCGATTGGATTTCGTCTTCGTTCATCCTCTGGTCCCTCCATCTGTCAGCCTACCAGAACCCGCACCCGTATGGACGACCGTGCTTTCTCGGAAGCGGGTCCTAGACTCTGGAATAGTCTTCCTATGAACATCCGAGACTTTGAAATTGGCCTCTTGCAATTTCGTCGTAATTCAAAGACGTTCTTATTTTGTTCCGTGGTTTGAGCTGTACACCAACGCCTTGATACCTACGGGTTTTGCGCGCTGTAAACAAATATATGCATAATAAAAATAATAATGATTTCTTGATTGTTGTGGGGCATCCCTAGCTCTGATTCGAGCTTGTATGATGGCTAACAGGTTCTCACTGAGATTTCAGTCCACATAACAGGGAGCCAATGCAAAAGTTGAATATGAGACTTTCTGATGAATTCCATGGTTAGATGACTCACGTGGCAGGGAGCACTGTTCTATCTGCTGGAAGATATTGCGATTCGTTGGGTATTTCATCGATGCATGCGTTGCTGCTGAGTGCGTTTTCAATCGCAGAGGCACGCAACATGACACTCACCGGGTGCTTTACCACGTTTTTAAAATGCTGATGGATCATCGGCCGACTACCGACGATGATCACCAGCTGTGGGCAATTGTCTCTGTCTTCTACCTTAGTTTCGTCGCTGAAAATTACTCTTGACCAGTCATCAACATTCCTATTTGAATCCTCCTTCGCCCATGCAATCCTCTTCGCGACATGAACACGGCTGAGAAGGGGACTCTTGTGGGGCTTCATGCAAGCTGTTCTAACATCATTGAGGCCACTTCAGGCTGAACTCAGAGATATTTTGCCTCCAGCTAACCCTATCTGTTTCTTTGTGACCTCTGCAGTGGCTCTAGGTTGCTTGACCACCAGCATGCGCTAATGTCAAAGGTCACGGTTGCCGAACACTTTTAGCCGATCGCATTTGGGGGTAATCATGATGATTATCACCCCATTAATGTATTGCTTTATAACTTACAAGGAACGATGAAAATTAAGAACATTGGTTTTTCGTCTGAAATTACATATGACGATTCACCTTGCTTATCATAGATTGAACCACGTTTAGATCAGAAACAATTTGTAGCTTACTTGAGATTTTGAGGTATTTTGGTATAAAGTGATAATTGTCAGACGAACTTCATGAGAGCTTGTGACGACAAAAATAGTTGATATACGTACGCAATATGACTACGAGATGTCATAATGAAGCACACAAATGAATTAAACCGATGAATGTAGATTAATGTCTATGACAGATTTGAATTTGAATCTCAAGCGAAGTTTCATTATATAGATATTGTGTATGGATATTCCAACATATTGTCGCGCACTGTATATCAATCAAATCTCGCAATTGTGAAAATAGTTGAAATACATTGTTCCAAGCCAGCTGTTTAACCTATCGAATTGTTATCTTGCCTCTCTTGCTGATCTCCTGCCTGTGCAAGTGCGCAGATGAATTTTCCAGATCATCGCAGTTTTGAATGTAATTTCCATGGTTATCCCCACGTCTGCGAATCGTATATCTATCAAAAATTGTGATGCATGGGCGAAAACACGAGGAACACTCACGGCAGTCAATTTCCAATATAAATAAAGTAAACAAATTGTTTCAAATTTCTTCATTTAGACATCTTGAAGTTCATGAATAGAAAACTGATTTCATTTCAACAAGTCCTTGACTATTATAAACTACCGGAAATATTATAAACTTCACATCTCCGTATAAATTCTTTTTAATTTGATTTTTACATGAAGATTGAATTTTTATTAGCTTTTTGTGTGGCACATAATTAGATATGGATATTTCATCGTCTGTAATGGGGCTCGTTGCTTGATGTGCTGACATCATGAATTTCAGAAAATTGGTTTCGCTAACTTCACAGCGCAACTGATTTGAAATTTGAATTGCGTTTTATGGTCAAAGGAAGCCGAAATTCGTGAAACTGAGTAGTGGCGCATGATCAACGACCCCGATTGGTGTGGTTGAGGTGATTTTGTGAGTGGCACAGTCGAAACAAAAATGGTTGCGGTGAGTGGTTTCGCTAGCCTCACACACATCAAGGCGTGGGATTTCTTAACGGCTCCGACTGCGGTGAAAAGTAAGGTTTACAACTCCGCATCTCTGCCGACAAGTGTCTTTGCTTCTTTAATGAATAAACAGACACTTTTTCTGCTTTATGACCTTTCAGATTCTATCATTGTCCAGGGACTGCACAACTGGCTTTGAGGAGTCCTGACAATCATGTCGCCTCTCGTTTGTATTGTCGGAACAGCAAGTGGTAATCCGACCATAGCCAACAACTTATGCGCACTGAGGCCTTATTTATATATATAGGCTACTTACTCTGCGGGGTTAATGACCGAGTCACTGAATAAATTTCCCTTGACCCAGGTGTAAGCCTCATGACCCGGTAAACCGGTTCCATCGCTGTGCAGCTAACATAATTTCAGGTTTCAATTAGATCAATAAGCTAGAAGGCTACAGAAAATAGTCAATATTATATCCATATATATTCAAAAATATGAATTGAGTAGAGTCAAATTAATAGTTGAGTAGAAAAGATGTCGCTGTGAAGGAAGATAGATGCAATCAGTAAACTGTTAAGAATATGGATTCTTGTAAGGGTTTAATAATAATAATAAGTGTTGTATTTCTTGAATGGGAATCAAAAGGTAAGAACAAACATGCAGATTCTGCTACATGTCACGAATTGTACTGTCTTTCGTTTAAAAAGAAATAGAAGTATTGTTCGAAATAAATGTGTAACAGATAAAATTTCTTGTTAATTCGTTAAAGAGACGCACGATAAAAGGTGAAAATGACATCTGTCTTTTTGCCGTTCGGCTGTAGATTGTAGCCAGTCGATGAGAACATGGTATTTGCCTTGGTTTCAAATAATTCAAAACGTGATCCTCGTGCTGAATAATGTATGATAATACCTTTAAACTGGTATTATATCGGCGATAAGACGTTAACAGTACACGAACAAGTTGCCTCTCCGTCTGGGAACATGATTCTGTGAGCTCTTTTTGTTAACAGATTCAAGCTTGTCGGATAGAGTGGCATCAAGACCCACGAAGCAAGGTGAAGCGTACTCAAGAACGGGTCGTATTGTCGAAGTGAACACCAGATGTAATTCTTGAGGTGACAGATATGGCTTCAAGTTTCGAAGGAGGTAAAGCCTCTTGTCGGACAGAGATATAATGTTTCTCACGACTTGACCAACTCATATCCTTCGCCAGCGTGATGCCCAAAATCTTAATAATGTCGACAATCTGCAGAGAGGAGTTTAAATTGACGCTGAGGCCTCTATTTGCGCATAATAATAATTTTGACTTTGATTCATTCAAGACAAGGTCGTTTATTTCATACTACTCATGTATCGATTTCAATTCTTCTTCAATATACAGTTGTAGATATCTTTCTTCTCATGGTATAGGGAATATCATTGCCATATCGTCCGCGCATTTTACAACTGTGGTCGCAGTTCTCGCAGCATCAAGATCACTAATGGAGGCGATAAACAAAGATGGAGAAAGCACTGAACCCTGAGCGACGCCCCTATGTATTTGAATGCTGGTTGAAAATATACCGTTGAGTTTCACTTTGGCAGTTCTAATTTGGAAGTAGTTTTCTAACCAAATTATAAACCCTGTGGGAATGCCTTCCTGATGTAGTTTGTGAAGCAGATTGGTATTTATCCTGTCAAAGCTTCTGACATGTCGAGACTAAGGACTGCAGATCCATTGGTGGAAGTGTTATCAACTTGCCTGAAAATCGAATCAAGTGTTGTTATGAGTGCTGTCGTTGTAGACGTTTGTCTTCTGAAACCGTGTTGGCAGGGCCCACTAACTTCTAATAACTTAGATTCCAATTTTCTCAATATTATTCTCTCGAACAATCTAATTGGTAGATGCATTGTTGTGATTTGTCGCAGTTGGTCTAATCGTGGTGGAGACGCTTTAGGTATAGGACAAATTTGTCGAACTTTCCATCTCAATGGTACTTGTCTTAGATTTATTGAAGTCTGGAGGATATAAGTCAACGAACCACATATCACATCTACGAGTACAATGAAAAGTTTAGTTGGGATGCCATCTTGATACCTTCCTCCTCTCTTATTTTCTTTTAGTATCCGCCTCTATCCCCTTATGGCTAAATCTCTAAGAAATAAGCCAGGACTATCATTCTTTGATAATCCCTTTTGTCGATCAGGATGAGTGTCACCAGACTGAGTATACAATATATTTTCATGTGAAGGCAACTTTTTCGCCATCTGTCGTTTTTTAATTTTACACATGTTTTTGGATAAATGATGACCATTTTCACATGCGGTTGATATTAGCAAGATGCGTTCCCACAGGGTCGTGTCTGTATGTTTTAGAATTGTTTTTACATCTTCTGCAGAAATACTGAGTTTCCAACCGTCGTCCATGTATGAAGTGGATAAAATGCCGGTACCGGATTTTTGATTCCCGCAAATGCTGCATAGTTGCTGTATCTCTGCTATATGGCTGGCTATTTCATCAGCAACAATAAGGGTTCTTGATTTTTAGAAGGACTTTCTGAAAAAGAATGAGTTTTTCATCAGAGAGAGAGATCTTATATATACCTCTAATTCAAGGATGTTGGAATATCAAAGGGTTCTTGATGACTTGATTATTGATTGTCATTCAAATTTCTCGATGTGGCAAAGAAAAGAGGACCAACGAGTTGAATATTTAAATCAAAGACGGATTGTAACTTTTTCGTCAAAGACTTTTCAGGAGTAGCGCATAATTGACATATCCGCATTTCAGCGATGACGGCAATTGATCATTTGCTAGGCAGCCAAAAACTGCTAGAATGAAAAAAGTGAATATTGCCAAAACTTCCAATCTACACATCTTCACCTCAATCCCGATCCAGCCAAACTCAAGCTACTTGGGTCTCACTATACCTTTACACCAAATTTCATCACCATAGATATCGAACTGTGCCCTCCACACCACTTTAAAGCACCAATATGCACTACCATTTTCAGTGTACTAGATGCCATCTATAGCGAAAACTCCCACCTATCTTTGCGGAAATCACGAGAAATATTCACCTCTCAACAGTTTAATTCCTCCACCAAGTAAAGAATTCAGAGATAATTCAACTTATGTTGTTGATGCTTCAATGGAAAGTTCACGCAGACAAATTTCGCATTTATTGAAACAACAAGATACTAATTCAAATGCTCAATTTGATGATGGATGTCTTCTAATGTTCGACTTTGCACAAATCCGGTTAATCGGCTTCACTATCAATCCCTTCCATTATAGCTAGAAAATGAAATTACGGCGATACAAACTCGCATAACAGGTCTAGCAGGTCTAGCAGGTCGCATAACTGAGTGATCCAATGAATAACTTTTTAAAAATCATTATGGATATCTAGAATACAACTGATCTTCATATCTTGCCATGGATATGACAAAACGACTTATTGCATTAGCGAAACAACAGCTTTCAGGTATAATTCGTGTTCGGAATGCGGCACAAATAAGAAAAATCATCAGTCTATCTACCGGGATGCATTGCGACACGGGCTTCGGGTGGTTACAGTCGATAAACGGGAAATAAGTGAAAATGAAACAATCATAGAGTAAATATATTTAGGTAGAGTGGTAACTCCGCATTTATTAAATCCTCAATGTGTATACACTTTCGATTTTATTAAATGAACTCAAAGGGGACACAGTCGGAATTGTAACCAAGTGTGAGATATGCAAACTTTTGCAGTTTTGAAGAAATTGGCACGGAAATGAATGATCATGATAGCATATGCAGAAGAAAATGATATTATTTTACAGATCTTCCGTGTCATGACAGCCTCGGTGCTTGCCAAATTAGCAACTCGATGGTTTGCTATATTACTTTCATGCTGAACCTCAAGAGTATTTTCTTAAGCGTGATCACATCACAGGCAACCTGTCACTGGCAGAGCAAAATAACATAATCAAAAACAATGATTTCAATTAACTTTGAAAGATGTAAATAAGTCCACATCACTATTCAGATTCAAGAAATGAAACATGAATTGAGTGAATCACAAAATCATGCCAGTGAAAATTGAATTAAAAACTTGAAATTTCAGCCAAGAAAGCACGAATAATATCGCGACTTTTTCATGAAGACTTTCAGTATAACACGGATCATGAAATTCCGTTGATAATCAGCTTGATTTCCGCGTATTTAGGATACTTATTAGCAAAAATGCATTCCTTTTGATATCTAACTTGTTCCATGCCACTCATAAAGAGGACGTCATCTCGGTAGTATTTAAATCTGCAAAATTTTGTCTTTTTTAAAACTGCTCAAATAATTTTTTGGACCGCTCGTCCGGGAGCCAGCGTGAAGTTGTGAAGGGAACGAGGTAGTACATAAAACTTTCACATAGCATAGTACACCTCTAACCTACTGCAAAACTTCGCGTCTGCCGGATCAGATCATTTGCTTTTCAAAAATGGAGATGATAACAAAATCCTATGTATTTCCAATGGTAAAATTGTGACATTTAAGGTGTTGACTCCATTTTTTCGAGTTTTTGCTCATAAAAGTTACACAAATTGGTATTTTGTTGAACTGGATATATTATAGAAATCATCTACAGATCATGATCTTTCAAATGAGTTATCATTCAGTAACAGAGGATGAAGAAAAGTGTACAAACAGACACTTTTCGTTGGTGTAACTGCAAATTTTAACATAGAAATTTCAGGAAAATTGTTGATATACTTTAACGATGAATGTTGCTTCAAGATATGGTAACAATGGAGGTTTTTGTCTCCGAACGATGACGTCGAACAAACGACATTCACTCGCGTGTCTGGTCACGCCGATAGCAGGTTCAGCGCTGCTTCATTGCTTCATTGCTTCATTTGTTTCCTGATTTCCTGTAACCACCCGATGAGAGTCGACAAAAGTCCTCGTGGCAATACATGCCGGTAGATCAATAGACTGCTGATTTTTCTTATCTGCGCCGCATTCCGAACACGACTTATTTGCATTAGATAATTCAACGCATCTTGTTTTGGGATTACCTCATCCTCAAAATTATCATGAATGCCGTCAAGTACAGCCAGTTTCTGTCGAGGCTACAGCAAAATCCTATCTAATTAAGCATTAAAGCAAACTGATTTATTTCGTTCAGCATGATTGAAATGCAGAGTTCCATTATCAAGTATGCTCCCTAACGATCATAAAGCTCCCCTGCAAGGTGGATTTTTATTAACCTTATTTTATATTTTCCTTGATTTCGGCACACCAGGAACACCGTTTTCAAAATTCCTCGGTTACTACCTTTAATTGAATTCATTCCCACGCATTTGAAAGATACATTTTCTTAAGTTTCAATTGTAAATGATCATACACTGACTAACCAGAACATCTATTTTGGCTATTTCGATTTACCAATCTATATGGTTCTATTCAATTGGTGACAATAATGTTTTTTTCAATTATTGGAAACTCCTTCGAATTACATAGATCCGCTACTCCTTGGATCATTGTTAATGGTTGATTTCGTGGAACGGTTCGTTTGGCTGTTATGTCTGATATGAAATTATATAGGCTAATGGAAAATGTTGCAAATAAACTTATGGTCTTGCTATGGGTAACACCCTCTCTCCAATTGTGGCTATTATCTACATGCATTATGTAGAGCAAAAAAAATTGATGTGTCGTGATAAGATAACAATTTGGAAGCGCTACATTGATAATATATCTGTTGATAGTTAGCTATCTCCTATGACCTGTGCACAATTGCATAGTATTTGCGAACGTCGCAATTATATCATAATGTTGGAAACTATATATTCTAGCGGTTCTAACTATATATTCTCTAGAACTGGAACAGCCACTCTTGAAAATTCTATTCCTGATGAAGAGTAAGAGCGGTTGTTACACTCCTATCCGAAGGCGGTAGAATATATAGTTTCCAACATCATCTACTTGATTTAATTACGACGTTCGCAAATGCTACACAATTATACCATCACCGCCGTCAATCGATCCGTCGTTAGGAATTGTTTAACTGTATAAAACTAGGTCCTATGCATGATATTCTACCTATCATAAATGATATTAGTCCGAATATCCTATTCATATCAGAGGAATCAACTGATTTATCAGATGCTGTTGTTCATTTGAATTCTAACACTTTCATGACATCCTTTTGCTCAAAGAAGCTATATGTTAACCACCCACAAAAAAAGATTAACCTCCCTACAACAGAGTCACTGAGAGTGCGCAGAAATCGTTTGACTAAGATACAAATTATAGAAGGTCTACATTTTTATTTTTTGAAACTAAGATTTTTGAATAATAGATAAACAACTCATATTGCAGAAAAACGTTTGAAATTAAAGTGCAACTTAAACAATAATTTCGACAGAAACAAAAATCAAAGGAACATTTATTTGTGGATATCATATATCAATGAGATTCAAGCCAAGAAGTCAGAAAGGAGTTGTGTGTAGTTTTCATTTTCCTGAGTTTTCTTTTAAGCTGATTTTATTACTTAACCATGTCTTAAACGATCACCTTCATTTAAAGAAAAGATGAGTTGTAACAAGAGTTGTTTTTTGTATCATGATAATTACAGCAAATCACACTATTCGTATGCGTATTCGTGAACATTCAAGTTGTCACAATACTTAGTTTATTCTATCAACATCCTATTTTTCATCATGATATATCTCTAAATGTTTCTTTGTGTGCTTCTATGATTTTACAACGAGGATTTGCCAATACCATCGAGAGGAGGATGTCGGAAAGAAATCTTATTTACACTATGAAGCCAAATATATGCATTCAACTTCATTTGATATCAAATTTGTGAAATTTGTGTTATTTGTATATATGTCTATATTTCACAGGGTAATAACACGTACCATTGCATCATCTGTTGCTCTTGTCACTATTGAAGTGACAGAAGAAAATTTGGCAAAACTTAATTAATGTATTTATTTATTTAAGTCCTTGTTTTTCGAAATCGTTTTATCAAAAAAGGTCAGTGGTGGTTCTATATTGCAACAAGAAGTCAGTCAGTCAAGTCAAGTCATGTCTTTATTCAGTTAACAGCATAAGCTGGTTGTTATACAATGTAAGAAATAATATAGAATTTACATACATGTACTGCCGAGAAAATAAAATCACATAACAAGAAGAGCAGAAGAAGGAAGAAAAGTGTTTCTGCATCTATTGATCTTACACACTATCTGAGGTTTTGCATGTCTCAGTCGATTGCAAAACGAGTTGCGCTTTGGAAGGCGAGTCTGTAGAGATGCAGGTAGATCAAAAGACTTCTTGAGTACAGCGGAATAGTCATACGAATGGTTTCTGTTGAGTATCCCTTCTACCAATTTCAAGGCTCGTCTTTGAACAACCTCAAGTCTTCTTGATTACTCCTTCGATAGTGCGAAATTAAATACTGATGCTCCGTATTCGAGAATCGTACGAATTGCAGCTGTATAATAGTGCACGATTTCTGAGGTCTTGTAGTCTGAACGAACCATTTCCTTTATGAAATGAATCCTCATGTTGGCCTTCTTGCATATCATGTCAACATGACTGCTCCAATCAAGTCGATCGTTCAACATAAATCCCAACAGTTTGGCATGCTTGACTGGTTGGATCACATCCCCATCAAGGACCACATCATTCCAATTAATATTTGAACGTTTGAAAGAGATTCTCAGCTCCTGTGTTTTTCTTAAGTTTAGAGACATTCCATTCACTTTTGCCCACTGATATACTTCATTCGCTCGTCTGTCGATAATTCTGTGCTCTGGTGACTGCACTACCTCGACCAAGGTTGTGTCATCCATGTACTTCAAGTCCACATCAGGTCATTAATCAGAACGACGAAACCACATGGACCGAATTTCACTCCACCCTTGATGCTCAACCATTCTGATACTTCGTTCCTGAATTTGATCCTCAGTTCTATCTAATAAGAAACCATACACCCACTTGACCAACCATAAGGGTACATCCAATTGTATTAGCTTCTCAAGAAGGATGTTATGGTCAATACGCTCGAACGCCTTGCTAAAGTCGAACATCAGAATCCTGCCAATATAGCCAGTATCGATGCCTTTCATTATATCGTCTATAAGTTTGATCATGTTGTAGAGCCTCGTGATAACCCACCAAACTGGTTCAGGTCGATTTTGTCTCTTACGTGGCTCCATAGAAGATTTGCCATAATCTGCTCCCCAACTGCTTTGCACAAAGCACATGTCAACCCAATTGGTCGAATATCATTGATTATAGATTCAGGACGAGTCTTCTTTGGAAGAGGAATTACATCTGCTGCTCGCCAGGCTTCCGGCCAATACCCTTCTCTCATTGAAGAGCACACTATTGCTGTTATTGGAGGAGCGATTAAGGAGCAACAGTCTTTTAACATCCAATTTGGAATTCCATCTGGACCGATGGATTTGTTCACATTTATACGAAATAATAAGTCCTCCACTTCCAAAACTGACGGCAAAATACCTCATCAGGAACAGTAATTTGGTTCTTAAGTTCGCCAAACTTCTCCATTCTAAGTGGTTCGATATCATCAGTGATTAATATAAGTGAGTTGTTGACTTCGTTAATAAATTTTCCAATATCGCCAGCATAATTTCGGTTTGCCAAACTCATCAATGGATCACTCGAAGAACCAAAGCCCAGCAAGTCTTTTGATCCACTCCAACATTTGCGCCCAACCCTTGTGAAAGCAACTATGTCATCAACTTTGCTCATTATGGATCTCAGATTTTGTAGAGAATAGATCTTTGTAGCAGTGGCGGGCCACCAATTCAAAATGGCAGTAGAAAGCTTGAAATTATGTTAATCTGTGATTTTAAGTATACTTAATAGCAGCTGCTGTGTTATGTAAATAGCAGTGGTTGCTCACATGACATTTTTGTACAGTACATGCAAATGTACTGTATGCTACAGCATTGCCCCAACTAACTCGGCTACTATCAGAGAATTATATTTTTTATCCTAAAATTTATGCAAATGGGAAATGTGAATCGACTCAACTAGTTAGAGAAGCTCATAGTTTTTGTTATTTGGTTGTGGTAACATGACCATGTTCGTTAAAGATAATGTGACTCATATATTGCATTCCTTCATCGAAAAATAATGGTCTGTATCATGGAGTAGGGACATATAGGCAGAGTGTCGACTCAAAAAAGTATAATCTGTATACAGTGAAAATTTTTTATATGGAAAGATTCAATTTTTTTGTGGAGATTACATTCCTTCGTCCAAAAAAATTATTTGAGCAGTTTTGAAAAAGTCAAAATTTTGCCAATTTATCAGCTACCGAGATAACGCCCCTATATAAATAGTATGAAACAAGTTGGATATCAAAAGGAATGAATATTTGCTAATAAGCATCCTAACAAAGCGGAAGTCAAGGTGATTATCAAGGGAATTTCATGAATTGTATTATAATGGAAGTCTTCATGAAAGAGTCGCGATATTATCCGTGCATTCTTAGCTGAAATTTCAACTTTTAGTTCAATTTTCACCAGCATGAGTTTATGATTCACTAAACTCATGTTTCATTTCTTGAATCTGAATGGTGATGTGGACCCATTTACATCTTTCGAAGTTAAATGAAATCATTGTCTTTGATTATGTGATTTTGCTCTGCCAGTGGTAGGTTGCCTGTGATCACGCTTAAGAAAATACTCTTGAGGTTCAGCATGAAAGTAATGGGAACACATCGAATTGCTAGTTTAACAAACATTAGATCTCCAAGGCTGTCATAATAAGGAGAATCTGCAAAAATACCACCATTCCTTCTGCATTACAATCATGATCATTCAATTCAATTCCGTGCCAATTTCTTCAAAACTGCAAAAGTTTGCATATCTCACATTTGGTAACAATTATCAACTATATCTCCCTTCAGTTCATTTAATAAAATCGAAAGTGTATACACATTGGGGATTTAATAAATGCGGAGTCATCACTCTGCCTGATATACCTACTCTATGGTCTGTATGTACATTGCGTCAAACCACCTATATGTAGACGCGTCGCAACATAAAATGCAAAAATTGGCTCAACTCAATTCATGCATACGTCTCCAACGGCTTTCAAAAACAACGCATAGGCTGAACTCGTTCACATGACTGCCATTCTAGCACAAAATATTTTGGTACGGTGGTGAACAAACAAAATCCTGCAAAATTGCTTGAAAGGAAAGCTGGCATGCAAAAATCACATATGAGTCTTCTGATGGGTAGTAACGCAGTGGAAGCTGATAAGAGTCACCAGTCTGTTACCAAGATATTTGCATTCCAGGATTAGCCTACATTTAAATTTATATGCAGCCATCAGTTTGGATTTAATCATTACTTTTATTCAGACAAACAATGATGAGGTTTTGGGGCTGGATACCTTCAGACACTGTCTACTTTGTGTATTTATGGTCTTATGCAGCGTGGTTTACAACGTAGTGAATGAAAATAGGAAAAGCAGGTCTCTTCCAATTTTTACGACAATAATTGCATAATGAAAGTGCGAGTCACTCGACGCGTTTCGTCTATACACAGGCAGTCACAGGGGTTAAATTGTCGCTGTATAGGTGGTTTTAAACACAAATCTTTCAGTGAAAGCAGCTCATCTGGTCATCTCATGACGTCTGTTTATTGTTTATCCCGTCGCAATATAGCGGGACCCTTAATGAGACTCTGCGTATAGACGAAACGTGTCAGATGACTCGCACCTTTATTATACAATAAAAAATTGGGAGAGACCTTTTTTCCTTTTTCATCATGATAGAGTTGTCGATCCGGGAAGTCAGTCATGATGAAAAAGGAAAAAAGGTCTCTCCCAATTTTTTATTGTATAATAAAGGTGCGAGTCATCCGACGCGTTGAATCAATACGTAGTGAAACATGCTCAGCAAGGAATCGAACAATATGTGACTTAAATAAGCATCAAACAGCAACTCACGCAGTTGATAGGCACATATATTTATAAGTTTTCTTTCATGCTAGAAAAATATTCATTGCGTACAGAACTTGAGATTTGCAATTAGCAAGTTAGTGAAAATTCAACGGGCATTCACTAAATATCGCTTTAAACAGACTACTAGTAAATCGCATAAGTTAGTGCGCCTGCAATAATTAATAAATGCTGCTTTTAGAAACACAACGTAAGTAGAATAAATAAATATTAAGTTGCATCCTGAAGGGAACTTGGTTTGAGAATTAAAATATGATTTTTTATGCCGTGCGTTATTAGTTAATTAATGATTGTGCAAATTTTTGAGAAGATTCCTCAACCTTAAAAGTACATTTCAGAGATCAAAGTCGGAGACTATTTACACATCACTGATTCAAACTGTATCGGCGGGTTGCTTTAGAGAAATTGTGGCAGGCCACCCATTAAGTGACCCGCAGGTCACGTGTTGCCCACCACTGCTTTATAGAATTGCATTAATGATTGATCGCAAACTTATTTTTCATGTGTCCTGATGCAAATAGTTAAGGTTACATAACTGGTGCATAAATTTTTCCTTGATAAATGGGCGTTTGTCGTTTTCTAAATGTAGAGAAATTAGTTCATTCAATTGACCACAGCTTTATCAGCACATGATATAAGCTCATCAAGTGAAATTGGCTTGAAGCGAAAGCAGTTGATTTTAATTAATCTCCATGATATTTTAAGTCATTAATAAATTTATTCTCAACAGCTGAAATACCTACCGTCATCAATAATAATGAAATATTAATACACTATTACATATAGAAAAATTAATTATGAAAAGAGAAAGAAGAACCACACTTGCAATGAGAGTTATAAGCCGACCTCGAATAACTTCCTCTGTTTAGGTACCAGCATATAGTAAATATATGTAGGTAGAGCGTCGACTAAATTGAAAAGCTAAATTTTTGCAAATTTTTACTGTGTTTGTGTACTACCGACGTGAAGCCACTTTAAAAGTAGTTTGAAATAAGTGGAATATCAAAAGGAATGAATATTTGCCAGCAAGCATCTTAATTAAGCGGAAATTAAGGTGGTGATCTAGGAGATTTCATGAGCTGCATTATAATGCAAGTCCCTGCAAGTCTTCAAGGAAAAGTTGAGATCTTATTGAGATCTTCTTAGCAAACTATATTACCTCCCCAAATTGACATGACATGGAGGATTTGTGGAATACTATTCTATATCTGTATTGCTATCATGATCAGTCAAATTCGTGTGCATTTCTCCAAAAGTGTGAAAATGTGCATATCTCACAGGTGGCACCGGATCTCGTCTCATGTTCATTTGATGAAATCGAAACTGCATACACATTGGGGATTTAATAAGCGCAGAGTTGCTACTCTACCAAATATACCCACTCTATGGGTACCAATGTTGTACTATTCAACTGACCTGTTTATTTTGATTTCATCACTTTATTAATATGTCTAATATTTTATTCTGTTTCATCGAAAACCTCAATGCATTGAAACAAAGTGAAAGAAAGTGCGTACTCCTCGACGCTCACTTATCGGACACTCACATGAGTTTCAATAACAGATGAGAAGAGGACACTTCGGCAGATTGAAGAGACTGTAATTATTTAGAAAAGTAGTGCTGCAATTTAGTTGCATTAATTCCGATTTTGAGGAACCGTGAAATTTATAGCACTTGCTCATTTCCTACGAGATTTTTGAGTCATTGTTTGTTTACACATTTTGTGGAATAAAGCTCGTCATTGGTCGATTAGTTTGTGAATGACTAAAATAGAAAAGGACAATACAAAAGACATAATTTCAGAGACACTTCGATTAAACACAAATCAAATCAGATGGAAATCTGATGAAATTTCTCAGATTTCAATCAAATTTGATATCGAGTCATTCAAAATATCATCAGAAAAGCATCCTTTTAATTGGCATCCATATAAAGCATGCTATTTCAAATATTTTCAATATTACACATGTATAGGTACAGAAGCCGGTATCAATAATAACAAATGTCTTCTGCACAAACGGTTTCTGTCTGACTTCTAGCATTTTCAAGCGCTGAATGATTCTATCTGGAAAACCAACAAAATTCTATGTGTCATGTATTCAAACTAAATAACATGCAGTGGTATGGTCATGTTAGATCAATGTAACCCCCACTAGATGAAATTAAGCAATGCATTTACTACAGAAGTAAATTTTATGACCCTTAATTTGTCTGTGATAAGCTTAATTGTTGAATTGATTAAGATAAATTATCGCATAGCGACCTCGAATCGAAGGCAATAACCATGTCCCATTGATTATGAGATTAAATTAGAATGCTTTATTAAATGCTGTTGAAATTTTTGAATTGTGTTGTGCTTTCTAAGTTCAGAGGTTTGTCTCCCATTAAGAAATATTCATGTATTTGAACGGAGCCATGTTTGGCTTCCCCAACCAGGCAAGCCACAATTCGATTGGGTTAATTGTGTATATTCATTAAAAACTGTCCTTTGAACTTATAAAGCACAGAAAACGATAGGCGCAGTTACGATTTTTGATTTAGCATGGACCTTCCGATCAATCACCATACCCACGGCCAGCAACACATTTTAGCAACATGTCGACTTTCATCAAGGATTTTCGACACCTTTCAGATGACGCCACGGGTACCTTCGCAGCTATTGTATCCGAAAGGGTGATTATTTCAATAATGAGATATAATTTTCTTTAAGCAGCATGTTTAAATTAAATCAAAAAAGTTATCAGTTAGCCAAGCTGCTGTATTATTATCCAATCTTACAAATTTTCACCGATATGACGGCCTGTTCACGTAAAAAGGATTTTCAAATTACATCTTACATAAAAATCAAAATATCAATGTCTGATAAGTTGAACATTCACCTTTGTTATTGAGGCTCTCTATTATTTTAAATCATAGCGTTTGATACAAACAGCATTAACCTACGTTTCAGAGAGGCCATGTTAATAAAATCTATGAAACCAAGCCTGAATAACAAAGATGAATGTTCAACTTATCAGACATTGATATTTTGATTTTTATGTAAGATGTACATGTAATTTGAAAATCCTTTTTACGTGAACAGGCCGTCATATCGGTGAAAATTTGTAAGATTGGATAATAATACAGCAGCTTGGCTAACTGATAACTTTTTCGTGATTATTTCGTTCAAAATCGTCGCTGACTTTGCGTCAACGTCATTTGCCGAGACCAATGTTCGATTGCCGACACTCGTGCGGTTACCACATACTACGTCGGGTCTTTAGCGTGTTAGCATTTCTGCGTCATTGCGAAAATCTTTGAATTATAGAATTAGGTTTATGAAATTGAAATAGGTCCTGCTCTATTAATCAAGTGTTTCATTTCATTTTATTGAATTGTAAAAAGTCCAAAAGCTGCTGTCATTTGCAAAATAGTTGTGAGAATCGCATAGGCAGATAAGCACGGTCTTTTTTTGGATGTAGAAATTTGAAATTCACTCGTACAAGCAACCTCCATTAATAAAAGCCGCCGTAAGAAGAAAATGAGCTGTCTTTGGAATAGTGTAAGACTTTTGTGATCTTCCACACCCTTTCTAGTTTTTGGATCTAGCATTCGAAGTTGTCGCATGTAGCAGAGTATCCATATTGCAGCTCTATATTCTGAAATCGAAGCTTTATTTCTCATTTAGCGAACAAAAAGCGAACGAGCATTTAGTGTTCCAAATAGCAACAAAGTAAAACGCCTGGAAAGAAATCGGTTAGGGTTTTGTTTCACGGAGATGTGAACATCTTTCATGTTGTTACAGGAAAGTTCCTTTTTCTCTCGGTTGCCGTGTTGCTTCGCAATTGCAGTCAAGTTATTCCACAAGAGGAAATTTTCCTCGTCAGGAGATCAAGCATGCAAAACAATGACAAGGATTGAATGTGTAATTAGACAAATTTTCTCAGTTTGTTTGTTTGCGAAGAATCCATCGGATTATTTACACCCACCATAAAAACGGTTTCGAGTAAAACGTTTGTCTTTCCGCATCTAACGCTTGATTGAATAATTTGTGACAAATGATAGTTTGTACATTTCTGAAAATATTTTCACTTTGAACTGCTGCTGTAACAGTGATATATCTTTAGATTGAACAGAAGGATATGACAGGAATGGAATGTTTGACGAGAGTAACACATCACTAAATAAATTGAGCATAAAATACGAATTAGCGGTAATTTAAAATGACAGAGCACGTTAGTCCCCGCTTAATAGACGTAAAAAAGAAGCTAAATCTTGCTGTTCAGTTAATCTATTAAATTTGGGAAAATGACAAGCAAAAGCAAATGTTAAGTGGAAATGTAAAGTGGATGAGGGTACTTTAAAAATGTCCAAAAGTTCAAATAATAATTGAAGTTCCCAGTTACAGTATAAATCATGATCATGAATCGATGACTAATTTCATATGGAAGCTTATCGAATGAGCTTTGCAAGATTGTCGTTAAATAGCTAAATTGAGGTCTCTGTAAAAATCGGCAATGATAAAATGATATCATTTTATTTTGAGGAAAATTGATATAGAATGATATCAAAAATTTTTGTGTCATTATATTTTCTAACCATAGATTCTTCGCATTTTATATTAAAGCAAATTTAGTCTCTTTCGTTTGTTCTACCCATGTCCTTCCGCTGGTTTATTCATGCAGCGAAAAGCAACAGACTATTGTCTGTCAGTCTGTCTATCAATTAAACAGTTTGTCAAACAACTCATTAATAACACTGTTTTGATGTTTTTGATATTTTTGCCTTTTTTCGCACTTTAGATACCGTTGGCCTAACCAACTGCATATTGTAGGCATATTTGTAATTCGAGTCTATAAAGCTTAAATCAAAACTTGCGATGTCTAATGTATAGGCCATAGGCCATAGGCCATACCTAACTTTTGATATACAAGAAGCTTTGTATGACTAAACTGCTTTCTTCGGTCTTCCATTATTTGGAATATATCGATGCTGCATACAATCCAATTTCATAATGATCAAGAAAAAGCAGGTTCTCTCCCAATTTTTACGACTTGTATTTCAATAAATAAAAAGCGAGTCACCCGACGCGTTTCGTCTATACACAGACAGTCTCAAGGGTAGACAGTCTCTAGTCACAGACCCTTGAGACTGTCTGTGTATAGACGAAACGCGTCGGGTGACTCGCTTTTTATTTATTGAAATACAAGTCGTAAAAATTGGGAGAGAACCTGCTTTTTCTTGATCATTATGACTGACCTCCCGTATCGATAACTCTATCAATCTAATTTCAATTTCATTGCTAAGAGCAATAAAAGTAACATGGTAGCAGTGTAAATCAAAAAATTCGTATGACTAGATCAATTTACGGGTTAGGCTTACGTATATTTCACTATAAAATGGTATATTTTCATTATAAAAGATAAAATGATATAAAATGACATTTTATATCATTTTAAAAATATAATCACATCATTGCCGATCATAGTGTCTCTGCAACATTTTATTGACGTTTTCATATAAAATAGATCATGTATTCATGTGGTTACTTGGGGAACCTTATAGGTAGGCTACAATCAGTAAAAACAGTCAAAAAATAGTCAACTGGCCGTCCCTGGAGCATACTAAATAAGCTTATAGGGGTCGCCAAACTTATCCCTGTGATTATTACACTAGTGAACCATAAAGACTCGAAGATCTAAATTTATGATTTCTTCATAATGATGTCATTGTTAAGCTGGTAATTAGAAAAGGCTATTTCTTCGATGCAAAATTGCATTGTATGTTAGTCAACTGAATAAGTTGATCAATATGATTCGTTGCATCAATTCATATTGCGTCTTATCTACATAATGTTTGAGCAAATGACATAGACAATATGACATAAATATCGGCATAGCATGAAAGCTTGCCTTCAAAATCAGGTTGCTATATTACACAGGATATTCTAAACAGATGCAAATTTGCTATTATATGGCTATCAATAGGCAACAGCTAATTTGTGGGTTTCTAATTTTGTTGGCCTACCACGTGCATATATGTGGTTTGGACACGACGGTATTTCTTTTCTTTCGGAAACGTCAAAACAATTCCTGATGGTGACATCTCCACTAAACACTTTCTACTGATCGGATCTTCTTTCTCATAGCCAGGTGACGGAATGAGCACCTACATCATATGATACAAGCATCAGCTGATAGGCCTAACATCGAGATGGAATCTTCTTATTGCATCTTCTGTCTACACGCACGCCAATTCGGCCAGTTTCATCGTCTAACTACTGTTCGCCATGTCATCTGCGAAATCAACCGCTTCAATATAGCGGGAATTCGTCACGCCGACACTGTCTCACTTTGGCCTACTCCTCACAAGTGACGTTCACCTGAGAGCAGGTTCCCTAGATGAAAAGTCAGTATAGTGTGGTTTCACTTATCAGACAAACAGCTGATCATCATGCAGTGCTAGCAACACTCACACATCAATAAATACTCCAAAGGAGCGCAGATTGTAGAGAGAACTTGACGGAATTCGTAACAGGGTCCAGGAGACCCTGCTTGGCAGGTGAAGCACTTTTAGGTCGCAGCATTTATACAAATGATAATTGGCGGTCCAAACTTTACATGTGGCTTCACTATGTCAATTCATGAAAAGTCAAGGATATAGTCAGCTGTAGGATATATTCATTATTTTCATTTCTACACCTGATTGAATATTGAAAAATCCTGAAAGACCCTGCAAAGTAGGACAACCGTTAATATAGCTCACTTTGCTCTTCAACAAAAGTCAGTCAAACTGGAAGAGCATATGCTCTCAGTTTCAGGCAATTATATAATGAAAAATTAGTTATTGTTTTACCAACTCAACTTTTTCTACTCAACTACCGCAAGCGATGTTTTCATTTTGGATGGTCAAGTGCACAAAATAATGAACTTTGTAACTTCACATTTGTGAACTTGATAACTTGCAGTCAAAAAGCAGCCGAAAAATGCGGACCGGTTCAGACAGAAAAAAATTTCACCGCACTTAAACTCTATTTCCGCTGCTGCTATATTAAAACTCCGCTCTGCCGCTTTTAAAGTCATCATCAAAAGAAGCTCATGGTTGTCTTATGGATACCTTATGCTATGTCATTTGACATTTCAATCACAATTCCTATTTTTTGATAGTGCACAGGCTAAATGAGACCTGATTGCATATTACGTGTAATTGACTCCATCTTAATTTACATAGAAATATTGCCTTCCTTGATTGAATCAAATACTATTCATTTGATCAGGATGTGAATAGCTCCAAAGGACATTATTAGGACTGTAGGCTGCATTTTGCGTTTAGGTCCATTGACTAGTTTAGACGGATAACATCGTAACATGAAAAACATCGTGAATTTAAAATAAATCGGCAATTACAAATAATCATATGCGTATTTATATCTTTAATCGGTTCAATAATTTTATTCGATGAATTTGACTAGTTAGTCAATTTAAATTCATGCCATCAACTCAATTGACATTTTTCTATCGTAAACGAAATTTTGATTGAATGATTTTAAAGTCTGGTTTATATATGGTTTTATATGGATATTGTTGGATGTCTTTGAAATCCGCATGGATAATTCTATGCGTTGATGAGATCATAGACTTACATGTACATCTTCTTGACCTTTCAATTTACCGAAGTCTATGAATTTATCATGAATGTTCGGATTCATCTTGCAGATATCCATGCTGAAACCATGAAAATCTTGGCACTCTGGATGTCTATTCATCCATAGCATTTCCTAATATAATGCTACGATGTTTTTAACATAGAAATTAACAATACCATAGAATGTCCTAGAATGGAAATTGCATGAAAATTATGACACACGCCGGGGAACTTAGTTGGGGCAAAATGCAAATTTTACGAACTTGTTTTCTTATTTTCTGGTTGGCATCTACTTTTATCAAGTACATTTGTGATCTGGATTGTTGCCCCTTGTCCAAAGATCATGTGCACAAAAGCCATAATGAATTTACAAAATACTGCAGCGACAGGATGATAAAGAAAGAAATGCTTTAAAATGTTCTGTACGCACATAATTTTGAAATATCGCTCCCATAATCAATCAAGAGTATAATCAGACATATACGCAACTTGTAATGTCGATTTACAGAACATGCATTCTTCCAGCTTGAAATCAGAGGCCAAGAAATCTTATAGTATTCATTTTGCTTTGACGGATCCCCCTGTTCAATATATTTGAACAATTTTCAATACCTTTGCATGCTTTCGAATATGAGCCTCCAAAATATCATCCCACTGTATCACATAAGTGATTTAGTGATTAATTGAAAGGATCCAGCGACATTTCATTTATCTGAGAAATGACTGTCGGTAAAGAAGCTTTCAATGTGTTTATTCCAGAAAGCGCTAAGTTTCTTAACCGCTTGAAGGAGAAATTATCCAATAATTAGAATTTTTATCTGTGAATTCTTTAGATTCTCTTACAACCAGCACACCGACCACTTTCAATTATGACTCAGTGAGCCGATTTGTTATTCGTGTTCCAGTATTGAAAAAATGGATAACGGTTGTCATTGACTGCTACGTATAGAAACAGCATATTAACCAATAGAATAGTGGTTTATTTCATATGAAACAATACTACCATCTCACTTAAAATTCTCTTCAAAAAAAAATCCTGTAATTTGCTGTCACCCACTTCCACAACTAACTTGACAAATAGTGATCTACAAACCATAGATTTTTCAATGTGCCATTATTGTACATAAGCAAGATATCAAACTTCCATTCTAGTGTCTATTATCTACTTCTATGGTTTTTAAGTATGATATTACGATATTTTCATATACGATAATTTTCATTTATGATGTTTCCATCTACGATGTTTTCAATGAAAGCCGTTTTAGACAACAGATTCTGCATAGGATAAGCTTAATACACGAATTACTTAATAAGCTTATACACGAATATACTCTGTTACACGAATTATAGACAAATCATATTGAAAATTTTTATCAGCACCGAAAAAATTAAGTTGAAGGTACACTTCAATTTACAACTTTGTGGTCATGGAACTTTTGCATGCGTAATTGAATCTCCGCAGTATCCTCCAAACTCTCAGGAACATGGCCATCAATTCGATGGTCAGCACACGAATGTGTTCACCAACAGATGATACAGAGGTGGCTTTAAGAGTATTGTAAACCCAGACACTTCAATACAAATACAATATCGACCTCCTGGCCTCAAACTCCCGATATCTAAATAAGCAGTTTACAGATGTATCGTTTACTGTCTGCGTGGGCAGCACCAGACGGCAGCTCACAGCTTACGATGCGAGTGGTGACATGGTGGGGAATGCGAGGTGATATATGATCTCCTAACATTGATTTTTTACTTTTGGGTGCATCCTAAGGAGAGGCAGCATCTTAATCATCTTGGGCACCACCCTATAGGGAGACAGAAGCCCAATATCCAAAATTTTGGATCCTCAACTTTGGTTGCGGCAGTAGGTGATTAGAGAACGCGAGATGTCCGAGTGTAATGGCCAAAACTGTGTCCAAGTTGGTCATTGCCGCTCGCTCTCAACATCCGTTGGCATTGTAATAGATGACATGCATGCATGCCCTATGCACTGCCGAGTATCGCTGGATTAAACTTGTTCAATAATTGGCTTATAGTCCAAGCAGGTATTGTATATTGAAATATTTTGAATATGTTTTGAAAATGAGGTCATTACATTGTGTTGGCTGTGTAGGGCAAAAAACAGCCTTATCTGTCATGGTGTCAAAAACTACCGATACTGAAATTCTATAGTGACAGTTAAAATAACTCGCGTCAGAAAAACAAATAAGTCAACATTGTTGAAATCTGCTGAAAGATAGCAAACACTGAGAGCCCCTTCATGATGTAGACAGTGTAGATGTCTATGTTTGTCAATCCATTGCGCATCAATAGAAGTCAGAGGGGCTTTTCCCGAAACGTGATAACTACACATACAAGAGATATTAGACAAATGAAAAGTTATGAATTAATCATTGGCCAGATAGGAATAAATATAAAATGATGATTGAATTTAATCGTATACTAAGAATGAGCGTAACATTCTCGAACTTTGTGATGCTGTTGTATTTATCTAGTTTTGCATTGCCTTGTTTTCTAAACAAAATTTTCAGAAAAATATACGTTTAAAACAATGGCCTGACATTGGTTCTCCTTAAAAGGAGATACTTGAATCTAATATTTCTGTTGTTGCAAATTTCCCTAATTTGAAAATCGTATTTGTATCACGGAATGACAGTTTCGTTATGAAAAATGGAATATATCTTACAACATTATTACAGTATATAATAGCAACCACCAGTCGACTATTGAGAGTGTAAACTTTATCATTTCTTCTCCAAAGATTAGAGAACAGGCCGCCTCCCCACAATCAAATTCGCGACAATCAATGCTTAAGGCTGAAAAAGGGCATGGGCAAGCTTTGAGTAATCCCTAGACACGAGACCTTGGCAATATGTCTCTTATTATCTGATAATTTAATGATTCTCAATATTGATGAACAACAATTTTTTATTGATGAGTAACCAGGAACTAATTGCATGATATATCGCAGTACCATATTTGGTGATATGATTAGAGATGGACATCAATGCTATCCATAGACTTAATAACACGGTGTTGATGGCACAATTCATTAATTAGTGAAAGATCACACGAAATCCAGTCAAAGGTAGAATAATAGAAATTAAAAATAATCATGGTCTACTAACTCACATATACGTGACAAATAAGACAGAAAAACCTGCATGGACACAGAACCATAAGAAACAATAGGAAACAATAAGAAAAGTGGACGAATGATAATTAGGCACTCAGACTGCAAGGAAATACAACGGGAATTAAAAAATGAAGAATTCAGGCCACATAAATGGAGAAAAAATTATTCACATGTAAAAATTGAAGAAATTGAAAAAGATTACAACGTAAAAATATAAAAATGTAAAACAAAAATTACAAATAATAGTAGAAATACTCTAAAAATAGCTGAAAACACTAAAAAGACATGCACGCAAATCATCACTGTGGCAATAAAAACGATAAAACAAAGTCTCTCAGCACGCGCAGAGCATGTGATTCGACTTTAATAGCAAGCGATTCCAAGATCCGAAGAAATCAAATTCAATAAAATCCAAAAACGTGATTATGAGTGAACAAATTTTTAGGAATGGAATCAAACTGCTGTTGTTGCCATCACCTTAACATGAATATAAACTATCACATTTCCACGCTATTGCTATAGTGTTGATATAAATCGTTGTCATCATCAAGTCAGCGCTGCCGTAAAGTATCTTCTTTCCACTGCTTTAGACGCATCCTAAATTACAATTAGTCAGATTGTGAGATGAATATCAAATGTATGTTGGAACTTAACGGATGTCGATATCCGAGATTAATACTTATGCCATAAAACTATTCGATCGCTTGATTTAATCAACTGTCAAGCCAGCTCATTCGTGTTGGTTGACAAATGAGAAGAAATCAACTCACGCTCAAATACATTGAAAAAAATAGTAGCAAACATTTCTCCTTATAATTTCCTAACTACAATCATTCGATAGGAACTTGAACTCTCTCACTATGAATTGGCGCAAGTCCAAGAACAAAGCGTCCCGGAGCGTGTTTGCATTAAGACAATTCATGTTTTGCATTCATGAACAGTGTTCATTCTTTCACCATTTGAAAGAGGCGTCTGTTCAAGGGGGTCGCAAATTGAGGGGGCGCTAGTGAAAGTCATTGATTATATCCATGTTGCCGTATTTGCTGTGGCATCATGATACCACATCTTTCTAACGGAGTATTTCATTAATCGTTTTTGCTATTATTTTCCTGATGCTTAATCTTTGACAGCAGAAGTTATGAATTTCACTGCGGATTATTTCGTGACGGTGGCACGAAACGTTGGCCCCTTTATTTATATAAAAATCTTTTATATCTTTGGCCACCAATGAGTTATAGAATAAGTGAGCAACGTGTATTTTCATTACATCTATAACAAACAGCCTCTTGCTTTTGACCATCAATTGTAATTTCATAGCATCTATTGATAAATGAAAGAATGCACCATACAGCTCACTTGATTAAAGCAAAATTATTCAAGCACCGATAGACGTATATCAATGAGAGTTTGGGTGTTCCTCGCTAGCTTCAGCGACTCCATGTCGATGTCCATCTATTTCAGGGCATGACGTGGTTAGACGTGAAACCACAAGGACTTGGTAAAAGCGAATGGTCACGGATGTGACTTGATTCCGTCATCCAGTGAAAATGAGTTGATGATGGAAATAATTCATAGGATTAGTGCTCTATGCTTGTGGCAGGGATGCGGAGTCCTATCATTTTGATAGGACTCCGGCTCCGGGTGCCCAGTATATGTAGCCTAGTTTTTTTGAAAAACTGTTAACCTACATAATAGATCATAGGCTTATCTGAACCTATCTTTAGTGATCATTGCTGCATCAATTATCAATCATTTTCGATGAAAGTTTATCAAATGTCGCTTTAAGTTTGGATACATGCGACTCGACTCCTCCCATCTTCTTGATGTGTGCTTCACACGGTTTTTCTCTAGTCTCTACCAGGCAGGAAATATGAGTACAATTTCGATTTCAATATTCGCTTTGGAGGAGAAATCGCACACGATTAACGTGAGGGTAAGAGGTAATCTTCTCAAACAAACTAGTATTTCATTTTTGTCTCTGATGTGACCTTTGGTGCGTAGGTGTGATCGAAGCTATGAAGGCTTGTCTTCTCTACTAAATTACAGAGTGAAAAGACAATCCTTTTTTCACTTTCACGGTTCATTCCCTCAACTATTATATAGCTTTGCATGCAGCAGTGTCTCTGTACTTCTGTTTGATGGAGAAAGTTAACATCAAGACAGTTAGGACGCTGCACGAGGATAAATGATTTGTTTGTGTTATATTTCGGGTCTAGTTACAAGCCGGAGTGCGGAGTCCTATCATCTGATAGGACTCCGACTCCAGCAAAAATGATAGGACTCCGGGACTCCGACTCTGCATCCCTGGTTTGTGGTTACTAGAATTTGGCACAATCCAGAGGGTGCTTATTGATTTCATCGGATTTGGTGTAGCGTTATCATAGAACGGCGTTAAATTTAGAGTGGGCGGTTATTATAAAATCTGCGGTAGTTTGATTCTTCGAGTACATCACATTCATCTGTGCGATCATTCAGAAATGAGGGAATCTTTAAGGCTGTAATACTATAGACAGTTTCATAAATAGTTAGAAATTAGCTGAAACAGCAACATTTTATAGTAAACAGCAAGTTTTTAACTATAATTGAATGAATTTGTTTCCTAACAGTCGTCTCCAAACAGTTGTCCTGGAAAGATTTGAAATTGCTGAAAGCATAGATAAAGAGGTAGAGGGATGACAATCAACCACAGTGGTGATGTAGCGATTTGACCTGCGAGAAGTCATCCTTGTTCGGCCAGAAGACCTTCCATCAGGTCGCTGACAGCCTCTTCGCAACCAAAAGTAAATAGTACTTTTGGGGGACATTTAATTGTTGCGACACAGTGGCAGCTGGCCGGCCACTTCGGATCAAAGCCTCAGCTTGATCCCTAAACTAGCCTTTCTGGTAAGCTACTTAGTGGTACAGCAGTTCGCATGTTAATGAGAGACACAAAACAAATGAAATGAATGAATTCGATGTCTTTCGATTACATAGCATTGTTCTCGTCTTTCTAAAGAAGTAGTCTAGACAATGCACAGGCAGCGATCAACAGCCTCATAGTAAAGAAATCCATCTGTGAGAAAATGCGTGAACTGTCAGTTGTGCATGCGTGAGAGTGACGAGTCACACTTTCTGGTTAGCGATGAAAATGAGAATTGAATTCCAAGCAAATTGCAAAGGATTGAAACATTGTTTAGTCTACTGACTGCTATATTTGGAGTCTTTTCATGAAATTTTCATAGAAATAATTTCAGAACATGAGCTTTCTGAACATGTAAAGTTTGTTGAATTTGCAAACGACTTTCTATACGCAATTTACGTTTACCCATTTCAATTCTTTATGAGACAATCTGTATGTTCAAATGTATGATGCAACTGTATAAACTTATCTGGCTACATAAGTGTAAAGGTGAGGCTTACAAGGATGCTAAGCTCAAAAACAAACAGTTGTGGACACACATTAACTCTCTGAATGACGTCGAAAGACAGTATATCACTTCTCTTGTCAAATTTGAAATGGATAGGATTCGTAAGATTATTTCTAATGTCCAAGAGAAGAAAATTCAATCATTAATGAGGAATGGACCACCCACTGTTAAAATCACCAGTAAAAACAATATCATAAATTTGACTACTTACCAGCTCACTGATCTCGAGCTTGAATGCCTTCACTTGGGCTTTTCTATGTGTTGGCCGAGAGAAAAAATATTTACAAAGAAAGAAAAGTCTGAGGCTGAGTCAGTCGCTCATCAAATCAAGAGGAAGAGTGACAATTTCTCTGAGGATGTTCTTCACCAAATGAGGAGCATTTTCAAAAGTTATTTTTCTAAGCACAAGATAGCTAAAACCTTGTCTCGTAAAATAAAATGCCTTCGTGATCTTGCTGGAAGGGAAAACATTTACGTTGCCAAATTTGATAAAGGAAACGGTATTGTCATTGACACCAGAGACTCTTACCATAGTAAGATGCTTTCTTTGCTCTCGGACCCAAGGCGGTTTCAGGAATACATTCCTGATAAAAGAGCCAAGAAAGATCCGCATATCCTTGAGGAGGATAGACTTAATCGGAAGCTCACTAAATTTAAGAAAGACGGATTGATTTCTGATTCTATTTATGAGGCTGTAAGAGCCAAAGGATCTCAACCAGCAAGACTATATGGGCTGCCCAAAGTGCACAAAGATTCCAGAAATCCGCCATATCGTCCCATTTTAAGTATGAAAAAATCTTATCTCTCAAACTTGTCGATGTGGCTTGATTCAATTTTGAAAGACCACATTCCTAAATCTTTTAACGTCAAGGATACTTTTGAGTTTATCGAAGCCCTGAAAAACGTTGATACCAGCAATGAAAATGATTTTTTCATGTGCAGTTTTGACGTTTCGAACTTATTTACTAATATCCCGGTAGATAGAACCATTGACTACATCATTTCTATAATTGATGAAGACAGTCTTCCAGTCTCGAAACGCACTCTTCGAGATTTGTTGACTATTGCTTGCAAGAATGTTTTATTTTCATTTAATAAAACTCTCTACAGGCAGATAGATGGCATGTCAATGGGATCGAACCTTGGCCCAACTATGGCTGCTTTTACCATGAGTTTAATTGAGTCGCAGTTTGAGAAGTACAATGGCAATAATTTCGTCTTCTATAAAAGATATGTCGACGACTGCTTTGCTATTTTCAAAAATTATGAGGATTCTCAGACATTTTTTGAATTCCTCAATAAGCTAGACACTGATATCAGTTTTACTATGGAAACCGAACATAACAACAGCATCTGTTTTTTGGATGCTAAAATTACCAAAATTGATAATCGGCTCAAAACCTCGTGGCATCAAAAGGATACAAATACTGAAGTGTACATCCCTAATTGTGCCTACGCGCCTAAGCAGTATAAGCTAGCGGCTATGAGGTCCCTGTTTTATCGAGCTAAACGGATTTCTTCGGATTCTGAAACTTATGAGCAGTCCTGTGAAAAAATTCGGCACATGTTCATTAACAACGGCTATAAGGAGCAGTCTATCAATGACGTTAAGGAAAAAGTTGAACAAAAGCTTCAGACAGAACATTTGCCCACTTCTGATAATATGAAATTTATGAACTGAAATTTGCCTTACATCCGTGAAAATTGTCAAATTCTGAAAAAGAAAGTTCATGACTTGAACAAAAAATTACCAAAAGCCTTAAATGTTTGACCAGTTTTTCAGACTTTAAAGACAGCCATGTTTTTTCGGAATAAAGATGCTGTTTCCTCTGATCTTAAAGCTAAATGTATACTTATTCGTACACTTGTGGACGGTGCAACTACGTCTATTTCGGAGAAACTTCCAGGCATCTTATTACCCGCGTTGATGAACATTTGAAAGGCTATCCTGTTCCAACTGAAATTTCTACGCATCCACACCCTATAGACAAGAATAATTTTAGAATAATAGCGTGCGCTAACAATCACAAATTACTCGAATCAATTTTAATCAAAGAATCAGTAAATGTAATGAATAACAGGGACGGATCCATTCCTTTATTGTTGAATTTGTAAATAGCTAATGTATCTTTTGACATCTATGCACATCACAGCGTCTAATGATTGTTACGACAATTGATTTTATTGATTTTATTTGCACTGCTGTAGATCGTTGTTGTACATTTTCATATCATGCCATTTTTAAACTGTAATCAAATCATCCATCTCATATAAAAGCATTGTTGTTCGATTTTGTGTGTAACCATTGAGAAAGGAGTTGTACACTCTTAAACGCGTCTGGAACCAACATTGATTTTAACAGAATCAATTTGTTTTGATTTGATCATCTGGCTGAGTTGCATCATCGATCAAAGAAATGAAAAAAAATGATATCGCAATAGATAACAAGTAATGTAGCATAATTAGTTGCTGCATTTTTAGGCAATTACATGATTTCTATTCAATTATTTTTAGGCTAACGCTGCATATTGTTAACGTAATGGGTGGGTTTTGTAATTAGATTTGCATATTATCGAGAGTTAGCAGGTGTGATTGTTTACTTCCAAAGGCATTCTCCGTAAAGCAGGGTGCGACCTATTTGCTGAAATTAAGAAGGAAATCATCAAATGATTTTTTTCTATAGAACATAGGTAACGCCCTTGTTGCAACTCCTAAATCTAATCTGGCAGTAGGAAGTCAATAGGTTGTATAAACGGTATACCACAAATGGATAAGAGCCGGTCTTTGGGCCGATTACACTGGTGGGTCGACTTCGGTTGCCGAAGTTACAAGAAATTCGTTTGATTTGATTGAGATTCATCGATAAATAGAATGATGATTATTCACGCCATGTCTAAAAGTAAAGTCGAGTATTGGCGTTCATAAAATAAACTAGTTAAATGAACATATAATTCACATATAATCCAGAACAAACTGGGTAGATGATTAGATGTTTTTGGACGATGAGGCTCATCAATTTCTCTATTGAATGAGATGATTACACATGCTGATTCTGATATATTATTACTGTGTGTGCCGCCATGCAGCATTTTTTCTTACTCTTCGACAGTTTACATGTGACTATATGCACAGAAAGGGTTTGAAGCTTGAATAAAGTATGCCATAACGGCCATTTTTTCTTATCTTTCACGAAATCTGGTTGCCCAGTAAAACAGTCAAGAAATTCAATAGAGAGAACCATCAAAATAGGGTTCTTGTGGGTGTTTTAAGATATATGTGGGATCTTGCATTATAGGATTCTTCAATTTTAGAAGGTCTTTGTGCAAAAAAATGAGTTTTTCATAGGAGAACGCGTTCTTAGAATTCTAATTAAGGGCTGTTGGAATATCTTAGAGTTCTTGATAACTCAAGGATTCCTGATTACCATGGCAAAATATCTCGATGTGACGAAGAAATAAAGGATCAATGAATTGATTATTTAAACTGTAGAAAAAATAGAAATTCTTCGTCAAAGCTTATTCATGAGTAGCGTATAATTAACATATCCGCATTTCGGTCGATAGATTATCACTTATCATCTAATATTACAAATGCTAGGAAGTCAAATTTCCATGAATGTACAGTGGTGGTCACAGTGTTGTGGCCTGCAGGCAACTTGCACGCAAAACGTTGCAAAGCGAAGGGGCAACATTTGAAGCTATTTTCTGCTTCAGAATACAAAGTAGGCCTACAAACTTATTTTGTGTAATCATCAACCATTGTTGTCAACGCATATTGTCATTAACTTAGGCCTAATGATGGAAAGAACGAGAAAAAGCATCGTTGGCTACCATACATTACATGTTTATTGATGCGACGTTTCGATCACATGGCTTAATCATACAAAAAGTAGCAATGGAATATTGTGTAGCAGCACACAATACGCCTACTTGAAGAAAGTACGCCAAAGTAAAGTTGTCGTAATATATGTAGTATCCAAAGACCTTTTTACCGTTCTGTGCATAATCAACCGGTTATGTTGAGGACTCGGACTCAGCATTGCGAAATTGACAGCAGCCGTAATGACAGTGATGAACTATAATCAATAAATGAATAACAATTAAGTTATCTAATTATGAAATATTTTCCAATTAAAGATTGCTCCGTTATGAATTGATTTATTGGGCTTGTAGTCTGTGGTATATTCTGAAAAATTAAATCTGTTCTCCACAATCCCTCTTTCTCTCTTTCACACGTACACAAACAGACATTTTGCATGGCAGACGATTTCATTTGGTAATCCTCTATTGTCCGTTCACACCTCAAACAGTAGAATATGGTCGAATATCAGGGTATTCCAGCATAAAATTGTTTTTTGTTATTATTCATCGTTCTTTAGTTGGAATGTTTTACTACGTTTATAAGTGGTACGATATGAATAATAAACAAATCAATCCATCATTGTTGAAATAGAGTCATGAAATTATTTAATATCATCTTGTTATATATTAATTATATTATATTTTCATATTATTAATCTCAAACAAACTTAAACAATATTTGTCATTAATTTTCAAATATAGGTTGTGAAATAATCCGAAATTTGTTTTTTCATTATGTCAGAACATACTTCCGTCATGTCTATTATATTCAGAATAGCTGCCATTAAGTCGGTCATGATTTAAGTACATTGTCATGTCAGGGGTCATACGAGACAGAGCGTATATGAGCTCGTCTCACTTAGGGGGATACATGGGAGAAGGGGAATAAGAAGCATTTATCTTAAACAACAATTTCACAATGGTCTTACAATGGTTCTTTAACAAGATCAGTTCTAAGTGGTTCTAGTGAGACATCGTTTAAGGCCCCATTAAGCCGCTTTTAAAGCCCCTTTTTAACAAAGAATAGTTCAGAATGAAAAGTCATTTCTCAGAATGAATTTCAGTGTTTTCTTGAGACTAATTTGTCGAATGTGATGAAGGAATCATAAAGCTTTCTGCTTTAATATTTTGCCATTATTCGAGTGAAGAGAAACTTTAGAAGGCCTGGTGACATCGATTATTGCTCACTCATATGTTACTCATTTTTAGGGCGGAAATACTGCAATTTTTGGAACAAAATCTCTGAGATTGGACAATTCGAAATGAAGCGTCATTCTCTCTTTTTTTGCAAAGTTTCGTGAAATCAAGTAGGACTCCCACAGCAAAATTGTTGCAGCAAATAATAAAACAAAACAACCACTTTCATACTTAGTTAACTTATAGTGAAATTATTAATTACCAAGGCCTTTCTGAAGGAACATCTTGAGTTGCTAGATTATTTCCCTGATGACTCAAGGCCTTGGTATTGCATAATTTCACGATAAGTTAATTAAGTATGAAAAGCGGTTGTTTTATTTTATGTGCTGCAAAAAATTTTGTGAAATAGAATCAGATTGTTACGAAAATGAAGAAAACAAAGGAAGGCAAACAAGAAATTTAATTTTCTGTTTCAAACTGCTGTTTTGCAACAGATTTGACGCCAACGAGATATCCTGCTGCCGTAGAACGTCATCAAAATCAACCATTGATCACATGTTGTGTCTCTACGTCTTGCTTCTGCAAAAAGGAACTTGACTGATGAATGTGATTGCAGACCACCAGCTCCATTAATAATTTCAGACATAAAAAGCAAGCCTGTATAACAAGCTAACAAAAGACGTCAGGTCTGCTTGCAATCTCACTTATACATGTATTTGAATGTATAGCCCACTTTAGTACAGTCGCATTTGTTTCAGTTCATTTAACCTATTAATTTTGGCTGGGTGTGAGCTGAAACATGTACATCCATGTGGTCCATCCCTGTTCATAGTGGAAGTAAATCATATCATTGTAAGTCAGCCAAGAGTCAACATCAAATCTCCATTCACAATAACACTTGTTTTAATTATTTAGTTTTCATATTTGTTATCTCATCAAGGAAATCATGATTGCATGCTTCGGGGCAGACTAAGATAAAATGAAAATAATGTGGGCCTATGGTGCACATCAGTTCTTAGAGAACGCTGAACTTCGTCTTCGATTGGATAGATGTCATGATTCTAAAATGTGAATTTCATTCGATTTTCGTGTCTGAAGTATTAAGGAAATCACATGTAGAAATTGTGCAAAATATATTGAAGATAATGATCATAGACTCCATCGATTCTGTAAAACGCAACGTTACTTAGGCCTACCGAACTCGTGTAACAATCAGCATAGTTCGTTTTTCTCAATCAATGCCTTGCCTTCCGGGCATGTTGATTTCGAAAAATGCAATAAAAATGGATACCTTGCACTTTTTAGTAAATGGTCATTATACAGGGTGGCCCATCTAAAATCGCCGATTCTAAATGCCAGTAATTTCGTTATTTTTGATCAGATGTCAATGAAAGTAACAAACAATGTTAATCCATATATATGCAATTTATGTTCTAATAAAGTCAACAAGTCATGAGATACGCACTTCGACATGATGTCCATAATTTTCGACAACTCTTACAAATCGATCATGATACTCCTGCATGATGTTGTGTCACATCTCGGCTGTCACTTCATCGAAAGTAGAGATAATTCATTTCTTCAATTCTTCGATGTCCCTTGGACGAGTGTCGTAAACTTTGGACTTGATAAAGCCCCACAGGAAGACGTCAGAGAGCGTCAGGTCCGAGGAAACGCGCTAGCCAACGCTCGGGACCTCCTCGACCAATCCATCTGCCTGGAAACTTCCTTTCCAGCCAATTTCGAACCGCCCGACTACAGTGCGGTGGAGCACCGTCCTGCATGAAGATAATCTTCTCTTTGAGTCCGAGTCGCTTCACTTCCAACCAAAACTGTTCCTGTAGCATGGAAATGCAACGCTCATCGTTAACGTTTTGCTCGAAAAGAAGGGACCGATCAGTCTGTCAGCAAAATATTGCAGCCCATACCACCGTCTTCTCAGGGTTAAGGTTTTGCTGGACAAACCAACATGGATTCTCTGTAGCCCAGTATCGGTGGTTATGGCGATTGACTACTCCGTCAATGTAAAAATATGCCTCATCGGAAAACGCAAGAGCATGAAGACGCAGCGGATTGTCTTTGCAACTGGCAAGGATGTCACTTCCAGTGTTTGAGAATTCTTTGTACAGTGGTTCGACTCATGTCCATGGCTGACGATGCTCTCCGAGTTATAGTGTGCGGATCATTTTCAAAATGCTCCTGCACTACTGCGATATCCTCATCACTCCTGCGCATTCAAGACGCTTCCTGTGCTCATTAGAGAAATATGCCATCTCCTTATTGAATCCCCCGAAGGAATCGCTTCATGTCGTTCTTTGCCAAATTTTTTGCGAAACCTCAGGTGCACCGAAACAACGCTTTGCATTGAGTCGAACCACACTGCACGTTTCGCATGTTGTTTCAATGTGAAAGCCATGATTTGGAATGACAACGTCTTTCTGGGTGTTGAATAGCCAAAATGAAATCTGATAAAGTTATGCAAATGTAAACGCTCTCGTTTACATCTCTGTTTCGCACACTCTTCTCGTGATTATTAATTTCTAAATTAATTTGTAGATTTCTATGGTCAGTATTGCAAAATATTTGATTGCTTGATGCCACAGAATTAGACAGGTCGTTGATAGTTGATGCACAGAATTAGAAGGTGTCTCTTCTTGTTTGACTAGAACAATGGATTGGAACATATAAGTTAAAATATGGCAAATTTTGATAAAATACATTAGCTTCAACCATGAAAGCGCGATCCTTCAGCGACATTGTGCACAGTTTCAATGGACTGTTAAGCGGATCAGAGGAAAGAGACTGAGAAAGCTCTACAGAGAAGTTTGTTCAAGGAGCAGAGCATTATCGAAAAAACTTTTGCGCAATGATCTGAATTCCTCGAATCTGAAGGAGTCATGGCATTTTGAATTCAGAGATTCAGAGAATCCGCAAACGAAACACGACGCATTTTTATCTCGCTATGATGGTATTAAAAAGGTTTTTATGCCCCACTTATTAATTTGCACTTCTAGCAAAGTGACACGATTAAACAATCTAATTCTGTGCTTGATGCACTTACCAGATAAATTAGGACAGAAATAAGAAACAATTGCAGATGAACATTGTGTGTCATTTTCATTTCAATATGTTTAATAATAGCGAAGTTATAGACATTTAGAATCGGCGGCTTTAAATGGGCCACCCTGTACTATGAAACTGCAAATCTGGTAGCATCGGCAGGCCTTCAGTTGAGTATGAAATTTGGTGGACTTGGATCACGCCGCTCTCACGTCACGCAGCAGCGTGCTACTTAGCTTCCTTCAGTGCAGCCGGGAAATGTTCCATCATAACGAAATACGCTCAATGTCATCTGACTTGAATGAGGTCATTTCACTATACAATGAAAATGTGCATCGTGATAAACGTTTATATCTAAGTTGTCATCTGCCATCGAAGAGTTTGACTTTGAAAACCTGTTTGAGTCATCAACGTCAGTTCATCAAGCCAGATTAATTGCAATGGCTAACTCTGATACATCATGTTGGTTACGGGTGTTGCCTTCAATTGGACTTAATCTACATCTGGAACCAAATGAAATGCAGATCCTGCTGAAATTTTGGCTTGGTCTAGAATTATTCGAGAGTGGTGCGATTTGTCCAACTTGTCCTTCAGAAAAGGCACAAGTTCTTGATTCTTTGGGGCATCACGCCTTGACCTGCAAGTATGGTCCCAGTGTCGTTGCCCGTCACAATTCTCTGCGAGACTGTCTCTTCGAATATTGCAAGCGAGCCCACCTGTCTCCTGAGCTCGAGAAAGGAGGCGACCAAGGTCACGACCAACGTAGACCAGCCGACATATTTCTGCCTTCTTGGCATTTAGGTAAGACGGCGGCTTTGGATATCACGGTCACCCATCCGCTGAATTCAAATTCATTATTGGAAGCGAGGGTTGCCGTGGGTTCTGTAGTCGCCTCTGCTGAGAGCCGGAAGTTGACAAATGTGCGCAGTTGTGCTGGAGTTGTACTCCAATCGCCGTCAGTACGTACGGAACTTGGGGAAATGTGGCTAAGAACACTTTGAAGCGCATTTCATCTCGCTTATCCCTCCTTACCCTTACATCGCGAGATGGAATCGAAAACGGCATTCTTGGTCGCCTTAGCATGACCCTACTGCGCGCAAACGCGAGGGCTCTCCTGCTGAGATCGGCAGGCGTGATCGGAGCCGGAGAACTTAGATTTTCCGGCTTACCGTAAAAGGCGCCATGTAGCAAGACGTGGCTTTTTGATAATTTCATGACTTTCTCTTATACGCTTATTTTTATACTTTTGTACCATCCTATTTTCCTGTTGTTCTAAATAGATTTATCATAGAAAAAAGTGCATCTGAAAGAGAAGTAAAATGAATCATATGTAAGAGAAGTTATCCCGTTGTAAACTTTTGGAAGTAAACTTACAGTAAGGTAATCCTAGAAATTAGGCATTATTTGCATTATGAATTCACGAATAATTTTTGATAATTCAACAGTTGCTGTACCCTAGGGTGACTACATTAGATTACGTGCGTCACGATTACAGGATGCTAGACGTTTCGTCAATATATGTAGGGGCTTTTATGCCGATTCATCGCCCTTCAAAATTCTTCCACAAGTAAGAGAATCGCCTCCCTCCATTGAGAAACAGATGTTGTAGATTTTTGCTTGAAATACACTTTCCTAATAATTTTATCAAATATTTTGCATTTATTTGTGTGATCTCAAGGGGACCGACACAAGCTTAGGCGTGTCAACGTCAAGCGTCAAAGTCACGCAAGTCCACATCCCAGCTGGGTCTATATCAACCTCCATTAGCGTCTCAGAAACGTCTTCTACTGTTTCATGCGCAATGTCATAGTTTTCTTTGGAAATGTTGTTTTACGACGGATATTCAATTTTTAAGTAGCAAAATACTGCAATAAAACATGTTTGATGACCGCTTCTGATAATGGAATTCTCGTGCAGACTATCTAAAAGTATTTACGCCTTCCTTAAGTTTTATTTTGAGAGCTCCGAATGGTCATAACTCACGGTCAATGAGCCAGTGCGGAGGTGTTATTGTTCTATGAAGTCGCTCTTTCTTCGTGAATTGAAATTTCTTACCGCTTGCTAGCATTCATTTATAAGAACAGGAGTATAAACATGGCAATCAAATTTCACTATCTTCGTAAAAAATACGCATTTGAAGCCATTTTTGAGTCATTCTCAAAAACGGAAGGGATGATTTTTATACGCAGACTATAGAAATCATTTGAATAAACTGACTATGCGTAGGTGACTTTTTCAACTGCCACATGCGCCACTATCTCCACACCCATCAGTCTGATAAATCTGGTAAAATGCTGCGCTTAGGTATTCGTCCAATATTGAGACGTCAAGGCTCTAAAATTCGTGCACGCTTATCCTGTTGTCAGCTATCTTAATGAATTCACAAATGGTTGACACACTTGCGACTTCGAAAATATTATATTCTTCAAATTGTGTTATTTGGCAAAAAACCATTATTTTTGATGTTTTTTTTAAATATTGACATCCTATATATGTTTCATTCGTGAAAACTAATGAATATTGAGTCTGATCTGCAGCCTTTGCAAGTGCTCTTAACTCGTGTTTTAGTGAATTTGATATTCCACATTCATATTCATGTAAACAATGTCACAGCTTTAAAGCAACACGTGCATGATTAAATTGGTCTTTAACCCGAGAAATCAAATGCTTCTTACAATCGTGTTTTTCAATCTGTTGTGAGACAGTGCTTATAAGCGAGATTTGAAAATCGTGTTTTTTAAACTTAAAGGCTGTTTTTGACATAGTATTTCAAGGCAGTGCATCCTCCATGATTTTATCAGTGCTTTCTAAATTGTTTTTAAAACCATGACTTCAAGCATATTTTCCAACAATAATTCAGATTCTAGCAATAAGTGAGTATGACGTCGGTCATAGATGATTTTCTCTAAAAGTGTTTGAAGCTTTCATTCTAAGCGATGGCAGATTGGCTACAAATGTAACAGCAATCCTACTATCTATCCATGAATTCCTAGAGTTATTTTGCTATGTTAGATCATGTTTATATATTACAATTATATTTTATTGGGATAATTGTTGTATCTAATGGAATTATTTATATCACATTTCATTTTATTATGTATTTATGCATTAGAGTTATCCGATATGATGATGCTTAGCCATACTTATGTAATTAGATCATAATTATTATACTAACTATATTTCTAGGTATACCAAGATGTAAAGAATACCAAATTATTACATAGTTTTAGAATCGTATTCAGAATCCCTTCTATATTTGATATAATATATTCCCAGGGAAAATCTTAGAAGAGAGAGATTTTATCGCGGGTATTTGGTCCTACTTTATACAGTTCATTATATCCATATCTATGTCTCTTTCCGGGAGATCTTTATATTTTTAGGGAGTTATCATAGAACATGATTCCCATCAATTGAAAGGGTATATCTACATGTAGACCTACATAGGAATGTAACATTTCGGTCATTGAAATTCGATTAGCCTTAAACTTCGACTAAAAAAGGTAATAAAGCATAGTACTAATATGAGCAAAATACTAAACAATTAATTATACGCGTGTAAATAAATATATAATAAATGTAAATAATAGAAATAATAATATAATAATAATATGAATAATAACATAATAATAATGAAAATAATTATATATAAATATATAGGAATCATGATTGATGATGACAAAATAAGCAGATACTAAAGTTAGGAACATGTTATACATTGACAAATTCAGTGGCGTTCGGTCAATAGATGCGGAGCAATTTGAATTCTGTAAATCAACTAGTTTTATCCTTCCCAAGATTGAGGATAATTTGTGCTCTGAATATCGCATAAAATCCAATGGAAAGCCATTTCATTTAGAGAAATTACGTCTAACGAGCTTTAACAATGGTGAGGCATCGCCTCATTCACTGGTACTATCTGTTTGTATTGACTAACTCGCAGTCTGTGCACACTGTCTTCTCACACAGCTCCTATACAAAAGCCTGTGAAATGAAATAGTGGCTGCATTCGGCGAAATTGTCGCATCGCTCACTTTAGGGAAAATGATGTACATAGACCAGATCCACAGACCTAGGATTAGGGCTTGCCATGCGAAGCGATGCAATTTTATCAAGCTGTAATTGCGATAAGACTGAAAAAACACTTGTATCGGAGACCGCACGTGCTGCGTGATTACATATATAAATGGAAGTGGTGTAACTGTTTATCGATTATCATGTGAGCTTCTAATTATGATTGCTTTTATCAATTAATAATTGTCTCGACTCTAATAGTTTCCGCCAACTTCTTGCCCAAGTATTTTCTGGCGAGAGACACTGTTATGATTTGTTTACCGGCTTCACGTGTTGATGAGAGCATGCAGTCTTCCCTAATCCTAGGTCTGTGACCAGATCTCATCAGACTGACTTGTGTGCATGTGTATGCATTGTATGAACCGGCCCGATATGTTATGTGTGGGTCATCCATCACCAGAAAACAACAAAGCGTTGTTCAATGTACAAGGTAGAACTGTCTTGGACATTGGATGCTATCAATTTATTTACCGGTCTGGCAGAATATTTGCCAAAAAAATGTTGTTGAAGCTGAACGACGATGCCCGAACTTCAAATGAAGCTCAAATGAAGACCGATGCGCTGAAAGACGAAAAGGTGTACATTCGTCGATGCGACGATTTTTCCATGGTGGTGTAGAAATCCAAGGCTGAAGGGCCCTTGAGAAAACTGCATCTGTAACCTTCGAATGATGCAAGAAGGCTCCGTTAAAAGTCGAGGATGGACTTCAATTTTAGATAATTTCGTGAATATTCACGCTATGTATTAATACCCTTTTCGATGTCCAATATGATAAATGTCATAACGTGCGAGGACAATGTCTAAATTTGAACGCACTGACATTTAAAGAAAAATCAATTCTGATTCTGCGCATCGCAATCCTATCGATAAGTAGCACCGCACGCCACTGTGTGAAATTCAAATTTATTGCCACCCTGAGTGACATAATGCATATCTTTCGCAGGTTCTTACAATATTCTTCGCTACTGTTTATTGCAATTTTTTTTGATTTTTAGCTCCTCTTGGAGCAAAAGTAACCCCACCGCAAAAAGAAGGAATGACCGCAATGATAAAATTTATATTCGGTGTCCATTTGTTGACGAAGCCACAAAACGCAAAATGATCAATACCGTTAGACGCACTGCATTATCAGAATATATTTCTCTGTATTTTGATTCAGGCAAATCATTGAAGAGAAATTTCCACCCTCCGAAGCAAAAAATCCAATGCCATGATAGCTGCACAAGTTGCAAATTGAACGATACAGGTAACTCGTGTCACTCAAAAAATATCATATATAAAATTGTGTGCAATACATGAGGTGCTATTTACATTGGCGAGTCAGCTCGGTGCATCAAGTCAAGGATAAAAGAACATCTCTCACGGAATAACAGTGCTATTTTTCAACATCTACAGACTCATCCCAATTGTTCGCAGTCTATTTCATGGACGATATTGCATCGTGGATTGAATAATACTCAAAAGAGACTCACGTGAGAAGCTATGTACATTCGGCAACATGCAGGCTTCCTAATGAACGGATGTCAAGGTCTAAATATAGACACTGTCATGTAAACGAGTTTCATCCAAGTTAATGTTTCTCCTTTAGCTGTACACAAAGATTGTTTAAATAGGCCCACCTTTTACCACTCTCTGCTTTGCTTATTGGAACCTTGACAAAGCCGCAAGGCGAAGTATTGGTTATCGTAATAAATCAATTTAGTATCCGCAGAAGGTTATTTTTTTCATCACGCTTCCATTCCGGATACGAGGATCACCTGATTTAATTGAAAAGTAACCCCGTTCTGATTTGTCAATTTCTCGGACTCATAATCGGAAAGCACTTTGGTGTCAATAACTATTTGTTCATAAAATGCAGAAATTGACGTGTGATTTGTAGCATCCGGTGATGGTTATGATTCTGTTTTTCCTCTTTCAGTGAAGTATTCTGTGTATCCACGAATCTTTTAGTCTTGAAAGAATTGCGTAGATCAACTCGCTGCATTCTCATAAAATTCTGCAGTCGGGTTCAGACCATATGTAGCAGTCCCCATCATGTTTTCAACTTTCTGCAATGAATGGTGATAATTTGTTTAATGTCATTCTCACAGAAACATTCTAGATGCTGCAAATGTGCTGTTAATTTCTTTGTCTTAATTTCCTCTTCATGCCACACATCAAACAGGTTTTTGAACCCTTTGGCTTCTTCTCTTCACTCACAATGATTCTGTACTGATATTTATGAGTGCTACATCATTTGTGGCAAATCGTCTTTCCTTAGTCGTTGTCTGACTGGTATGCATTTGGCGTGATTTGGTATGAAATGTACTTATCGCTTGGTGATCTTGAACATGCACATCGACTTGAGATATTTTCTGGGATCAAAGCTTCAGACAAAATCAACAGAATTCTGGGAAAACTGAATCACCTGAAATTTGCAGATGATATAGTCCTTATTGAAATGCCTGTGACGAGATCCAAGAAATGTTAAACCAACTGAACACGGCATCAGACATGCCATGCTCCGTCATCTGATTGTCTGCTGACCATTATCTATCTTGCTGATGTCTTTCAGATGTTAGTGGATCATTTTCGGACAGCTTTACGTATATACTGCTAACTTTCTTTAGCTTTGTTGGTGAATTCCTCGGCTGAGGACCCTTGTATCGCATATACTGTATAAAAGCTTCAGCGATCAGTTAGTTCTTTTTCACCAATTTTACAAAGAAATGCCCCGCCGTTTCGATAAGCTGAGAAATACTTTTTAATCTTATATTTTTCTTAACTTAAATATGCATGTAGACTCATGTTTTGCTATTTGCAAGTAAGCTTATGACACAAATGATAAATGTGTCATTTACGAGAAAATTAAGCATATTCCACGTCAATGAGCGAACAATGTCGATGCCAACTATAAGAGAGAGTCACTCGAAAAATCTATTGTGGGATCGATGCCATATTTTCATTCGTATCTCAATTTCAGTCGAAAATTACAATACAATCATCAAAGCCAGACTTTGAATCTGATAAATAAATTGTAATTTTCATGGCACTTAGATCACTCAATCATGATATAAGATGCATAATTAAAAACAATATATTTCAAATTATATGAGTAATTCGTGTAGGTCTACAAAATAGCATCTAAGTCAAGGATCAGCAGCAGTTTGAGCCATAATTTGTGATTTATTCTTCTTACTGGGAAGAGGGGGTGCACCTCATCTTTATAGGGTATACAAGGGTAAAAAGGGTTGTGGAGCAATGTCTTAGATAGTCAAGGGTTGGTGGCTCAAATTTTCCATGACGTACAATTACCTTCCGTTAGTAAAATTGTGCAAATAGATTGATTTATCGCAAATGGCGTCATTCAAATCATTGATGGAATGTTTCACCATTGACAGCGGTATAATTATATAGCATCTTTTAAAATACAATATAATATATTATTATAATTTTCTATAGCACCTGTAGTTTGAACAAAATCACACAGTCTTCTCCACTACATGCTTACTTTGCAAACTACTACCAGTCCTTGATCTAATGAACAATAATGATGATAAAAAAGCTGTACTTCTCATCTATTTTCCTTTCGCGGCAACACTGAATGTGATGACATTTTATGAGGCGCCTACCAGCTGGCTGCCCTGTTATCTTCTGCCCTCCCCAACCGGAATAACTTATCTATGTAGTTTAACCGGAGGAAATCCGCGACCGCTTTGATATTCAAGTCTTCAAAGAATTTATCCAGATAAACAAGATTGTAACAAGAAACTAGAACCTGGAGATTTTCCAATGCTAAATTTTTGTAAAGAGATATAGCATGAAATCTGATCTCTTAAATATATGTAGCATGAGATATAGCATACTCTCTTGAATCTGTCAAACTTGTCTCATATACCTGAGTACCCTTGACATACCTAAGCCAAAGTGTTTAACCTAAACATTGACTGATGATCGCTTTTTCATTCATACTGGTAGTAAGCGCTCTACATACTTGTTGTCAACATCAGGGCTGGACCGGTTAATTTTTTGTAACCGGTTAACCGGTTGTATTCGGTTAAATGAAGATTCACGGTATTCATTCAGTTGTCAAGGTTTATCGACAATATTTCATTATACAAGATGAATCTAATCAGATGTCATCACCGATTTTAACCGGTTAAGAGAAAGTGTAACCGGTTAGCCGATCCCAACTCTGGTCAACACTACAAAACTGTTGATCAATATTTGACTTGCATTTAAAGTTTCAACAAAAATTGCATTCAGATGTTTGAGAGGCAGGCGAGAGTTTTTTGAAATACTAACTTCCATCAAAGCTTCCTGAAATACAACGAGCAGTTGAACAAGGAGAGAAATTACAAGGAGGTCTGAAATGAGCTCATTGCATTAATATTTAAAATCCTGTTTTCTTTTAACAGGTGATAATCACGAGCAACTGTTCCATCAGATTTTAGTGGTAAAAAGTTGCTACACCTCATTTTGAAACATCAACATCTTCATTGAATTTTGCCATGATTTTAGGAAAGAAGAGCGTGCTTTTTCTGCGAAGCTTATTTCAAATTTTTCATTTTCAGATTTACAAATTATTGCTTGAATGATAGCATCGTCTATATATTGAAACAGTCGCTATTCAACACACTCTGTGATTGGAAGAATTTTTCTTATTCAATAGTGTTCAGTATTTTTGTTGAAGATCTTAGAAAATGTCCCGCCCTAAGTCGCAGTCAGAATGGGAGTTGTAAAATAAGTCACCGACTCCGTCTATGGATGAGTCCACTTCATAGAATAGTGGAACAACTCAGTAGCTACATCGCCAGTGAGTGGTTCAATTTCATCAAATGATCTTATTTTTATATCGCAAGTAACACGCATATTTTTCACTGTTTTGGGGAAATTGCCAAGGGGTTGACTTACATGATGGCAAAAAGGTTATTGCTAATTAAATTTACTCAACTAATTTTACACGTGCGAGCATAAAAAGTTGTCATCTTTATCGTAGCAGAGCCACTGATTGATAAAGAAATAAACGCGGTCTGTTTTTGATAGCATCGAAAAAATTTGACTCATTGACACAATACATAAAGAAACTGCTGAAATTGATCTTTACAGAAAAAATATGACCTAATGTGGAAAGGAAATAAGAAATGTTGTCCCCGCAAATATCTGTGAATTTTCATTTATCGGCGATCTTTGATCCAAAGTTGCATATAGAGATACGTGCTAACTTTAGTAACGCTAGTAGGGACATGCAAAGTAGGGAAATAAAGAATTCCTAAAATTTTACAATTTTGCATGTTTCCAAACCTTTCACTTTTTAAGAGAGAGAGAGAGAGAGAGAGAGAGAGAGAGAGAGAGAGAGAGAGAGAGAGAGAGAGAGAGAGAGAGAGAGAGAGAGAGAGAGAGAGAGAGAGAGAGAAGGAGAGAGAGAGAGAGAGAGAGAGAGAGAGAGAGAGAGAGAGAGAGAGAGAGAGAGAGAGAGAGAGAGAGAGAGAGAGAGAGAGAGAGAGAGAGAGAGAGAGAGAGAGAGAGAGAGAGAGAGAGAGAGAGAGAGAGAGAGAGAGAGAAGAGAGAGAGAGAGAGAGAGAGAGAGAGAGAGAGAGAGAGAGAGAGAGAGAGAGAGAGAGAGAGAGAGAGAGAGAGAGAGAGAGAGAGAGAGAGAGAGAGAGAGAGAGAGAGAGAGAGAGAGAGAGAGAGAGAGAGAGAGAGGGAGGGAGAGTGAGAGATCAGAAGACCCCGTGATCCTAACTCCGACAAATGTAGACGCACACACCCCACGGATCGGCAAAGGAAAACAGCGATTTGTGGAAGACCGGTTTCGCTCTATTGGCTTTATCAATTCCACTTAACACTGTAATCGATGAGAAAAGGTCGTCACACAGAAGTCAGACGTACCTAAGCATGCAACTCAGAACATGCAACACAAAACATGCAACTCAAAGATTGAACGCAGAGCATGCAAAAACATTATAATGCGATCTCAAATACTGCATGGGAAAAGGTAAATCAAAAAGCATGGCAAAATCAGTCAACATGCAAAGTAAACGCATTGTAAATAAGAATAATACTGTCATGCAAAATAAACACATACAAGTAAGAATAATACTGTCAAGGAAAAGTAAAACGCATAAAGCCTGCTAGCACAACATAAAACTAAGAATGATATGTGCTCTACAAGATTAGTAAGTTAAATAAAGACAAAATAAAGTAAGATATTAAAGGTGCACATACACAGACTCAACGGTTAGCAGTAAGAAGCCTCTCGAGATTCTTATGCATACGAAAGGAAGGACAAATGTCAACGTTTAGTTCCTTCCGACACACTTGCACCACACGTTTGCTACAGTCACTAAAAGGAAGGACTAAGTGGATCTTATCAAGCCTGTTAAGCTCTAAATTAAGGCCCTGAGGGGCAAGGGTACAAAGGCGTTTGATCCACTTATTCTCATGTAGAAGTCTCTTATTGTCATGAGGGCAGTGTTCCAAAGCAGTGAAACGAAAAGTCAGAAATGTCACACGTTCGAGAAAAATGTTGAGCACGGTGGATGAAGACAAACACTTAATACTGCTAAGGTGCTGAGAAATCCGCCTCGACAATGTACAAGAGGTCTGTCCTACGTAGCCGACTTTACACTTTCTACAAGTAATAAAATAAATAACATTGCGGGTCTGACAGGTAAGCCTATGAACAATTAAAAAAGAGTTATTATTTACAGGATTATGTACAGAGGAGGTGTGGAGACCATATTTACATATTTTACAAGGGCACGGGAAAAACCCAGTGCTCCATTCATCAGGCGACTGACCCGTTAAACTTAAAACTTGGCGAAAAGCCTTGCGAATAGCGGTGCGGGTGTAACCTTGCTGTTCCCAGCGCGGTTGAACGATACACTTCGTCCCCTTAAAATCCTTGTAACTTGAACTCCGCATTGACCAACGATACATTTGACCAAATTAGATTGACTTAAAAACACTATGTAGGATGAAATGAAGTAGGTGACAAAATGCTATGAGTGTCAGTTGGTTTAAAACCTACTTTATACAGAATACTATTATGGCCTTTATACAATAGGAGATCTAAAAATCTGATCTCAGTAATACTGTAGGCAAGTTCAACCTTAATACTGTCATAAATACTATTTACATATGTACAAAAAGTTAACAAGGTGGACTCATCAGAGTTCCAGATGAAAAAAACATCGTCTATGTACCTCATCCAGGCGATAGGCTTATGATCAAACTTAAAAATATGATCTTCCCATTCTGACAAGAAAATGTTGGCATTATGAAGGGCCAAAAGCACAACCCATTGCCGTACCCTTGCACTTGTAAAAAACTCTCATCACGAAAAGAAAAGTTATTGGACGTGAGATAATGCGAAGCATAGTAAGCAGTGTCAAATCCGGTCTCCTTGAGTCCGGAAACTTAAGGAAAGCACGACTTACAGCAGAAATGCCGGCTTCTGTCGGGATGTTGGTGTACAGCGATGCAACATCTAAGGTTGCCAAGAACGAGTTGTCACTAATCTGTAAAGTCTTTAAAATGCTAATGACATGCAGCGAGTCTCTAACATAACTTTTCACAGAGTGCGCAAGAGGAGCCAAAAAGTACTCAAGTAGAGTTGCGCAAGTACGGGAAACACTAGCCGTGTCAGACACAATAGGGCGGCCTGGAGGCATACAAGAAAAAATCCAGGACGACTTATGAACCTTCGGAAGCAAATAAAACTTTCTAGGCCGCACAGGAAGGGAAGGCTCAAGGGCTAACACTTCACGACGTGTAAGAAAATTCCTACTAAATAGGGTTGACAAGAGTGTCACAAGCCGCTTACGAACATGTGGATCGATGACCCGATCCAAAGGCATGTAAAAAGTCTCATCACATAACTGTCTAAAGGCCTCGGCTTCGTAATGATCATTTGGAACAATGATCCAACCACTGCCCTTGTCCATGGTTGACACAACTACCGAGTCATCACATCTCAAGCGGTTAAGCTCAACGCGCTCTTCCCTGGACAGGTTATCAACCGGAAAGCAGTTGCGACAGTGCCCAAGTAACGACACTACATGACGACGAACATCAGTACACGAGGCACGGATCGAAGCAGGAATCAAATCCTCAGGAGGGTACCGGTTCGTACAATAGGTAAAACGATGTTACACGTAGAGTTAAAATTTACAAAACGCCACTGATACTTCCTAAGGAAATCATCCACTCCTCTTAAAATGTTCTTATGGCAGCAAGTGCCGACAGCGCGGGAGTAGGAATAAATTACGAGTCTTATTCAGCAACAAAACGTACTGTTACTGACACTGAACGACTTAGATGTACACAAAAAATTATCCCTCAAAAAAAGTGGAAGCATCAAAGCCAGCAAAGTCTACACTGCTGTCCCTACACTAGCAGAAGAACTTATAAAAAATCCTTGATGACTCGGAAAATGGTATCCCGCTCAACAGGGTACCATTGACTGTCCTTCACAGAAAAGTCTTGGATGTGAATAACTTCACAGCCAACGGGTGACTTTTTGTAGATCCACTCCACCTCGAAAAAAATTCAAGGTAGTCCCTCTTAATTGAGTCCTCCGACTTAATGGAACGCAATGAGGAAAGACTAACAGAGCGAGCGTTTGAAATAGACGCTTTGCATTCGACATAATACCACGGAGAGTCACAAAGTTTGTGCTGGTCTTATTCTTTTCATCTAGAGAAGACAAACACAAGACGAACTCCTTAACATTCTCGTTGACTTCGCGTTCGGACTGCAGGTATTGTTTAAAATAACTCAAACGCCCCTTAGAGGTGGAAAAGACCGAACAGTCAACGATGCTCAGTTCCCTAAACTTGGAGTCACCCAAAATGATACGTGACTTGGAGGCATCAAACGACTTATCACAAACTTCTGTTGTGCTGAAGGAATTCAAATCAACCAATGTCGTCTGGACCAAAGGGCTGGAGACGACTGGTCTAAGTCAACCTGAGAAGATGTAGGACCAGATTTCAAAAAGGAGATGCCCGAATCGCCAATAACAGAAGCCGCAGGAACCTGAGCCTCCGAAAAGGCCTCACCAATCAGAAGGTCCCCAGTTCCAACAGAAACATCCACAACAGGCGCAAGAGCCTCGCGGGAAGAGGAAACACCATTTGAACTAGGAACTGTCTGAGTACCGCGCTCGTACACACGAGCGAGAGAGAGAGAGAGAGAGAGAGAGAGAGAGAGAGAGAGAGAGAGAGAGAGAGAGAGAGAGAGAGAGAGAGAGAGAGAGAGAGAGAGAGAGAGAGAGAGAGAGAGAGAGAGAGATTTTTCATTCATATGTTTGTGCCCAGCTGGGACAATAAACCTCTTGAGTTCTTGAGTTCTTGAGTTCTTGAGAGAGAGAGAGTTATTTATTCATAACTTTTGATTCTTGAGTCCGAAAACATTCAGAATTGATGATTAAAATGGTTCCGAGCAGGTGTATGAGACCTAATGCCTTGAGAAATATATTATTCACATAAATATGCATATAAATCTATCGAATAAGAAGTCCAAAGGAAGACAAAGCAATTTTCTATTTATCTCTGAATTCAATTCTTTAAATGGATGCATAATATGTCGTGCAATACAAATAGCTCACTCTCCCTATAAAGATATGTGAATCCATCGCGTTAAATTGAAGAAAATTTAATGGAACACGTAGAGAATTTCTTGATCCCAGCAAATTGACAACATGAAAATGCCTGATGACCTAGTGATAATCTGCTTTTCTTCGAATATTGATAACGCAAATGATGGTGAGGGTATCTGAAGAATCCATCAACTTTTGTGGTGCTTATCAGCAGTAGACAGTCGTTTTGTTGATGACATCATAGTTCCCAATGATGTCTCAGATGCATTGCTCTAGACGAGTTGTCCTCTAATCAAAATGGTTGAGTTAGTTTTCATCTGTTTTGCTGGAAAACTGTAAAGGACTCATGAGTGTTGCTGATATGTGAAGGTAAAAATTGCTTCCTTACACCACCATGTAAAGGAGAGCCTCCGGATTTGTTAAACTTCTGACCTTATAACTGCTCTTAGGTCGCTAACGACTCCAGTGGTTCCTCTCCCTTCTATAATTCGCACTTGAAATTATTTTTCGTGAATGCTCAACATACATGCAGTATACATTTTCATTTAGCAACAGAGCCTTAATGATGTTTTAAACAGATAATTTTACTGTTCAGACAAAAGTCACGAAAAGAATTTTACCGTTACTTACTGGTGAACTCACTTTTTGCATTCCGAGTACTATGTGCAGGGTTGGCCCTTGGGTAAGTCGTACAAAACTTATGTTTTCTATTTATGCTGAATATATACAAATCAAGTTACAAAAATTAATATTTTGCTATGAATCTTAAGCGAACTGTATGATAAGAGCATAAATTCTGATTTTTTATCAAAATTCCACTCAATTCACAGAATATTTTAAATTAGAAATACCTGTGTTTGCTATAGCTAATTATTTTTTCATTTTGGACTTGACAATGCCGCGCATTGAATGTTCGTACCTAGCCTATTGAATTTGTTGCCGCACGCAAACATGTAGGCTATTTTGATGCATTTGTGCATATTGATTTTTACATATTTCATAAAATTTATATCTTCGCAGTTGTCTTCGCACCCCTTAAATGTCTTCAACGGCAACATTTATCTAAAAATGAGTTCGCTCCAATTTCGTGTTCTAAATGTGCTTGACCAAGCTCTCATTACGCAGCTATACTATTTATTAAGTCTGTTTATATTTCTGAATGATAAAAGGAAAAATATAACTTGTTATGAGCAATTATGTAATTCAATCATCATTATATCAAAAATCTTCAATTAGTCAGCATCAGTATAGGCTAAATTAAAGGAAAGCTTTATAATGTACTACATGTACTTAAGCTTAAGAGCAGTAACATATAGGTAGAAATAATTGCCAAACATTAAGTTTGTAAAATTAGGATTAACGAAGAATGTGCCTACGAGGATATGTTCATGGCCTTGTTAGAAAAGCAAGGAATTGCAAGACATATAATTAAAAATATATTATCATAATACAGTGTGGTTACATTGTAAAATTACTATATCCCTCTAATTTATTACTTTAACGCCTCGAATTATCCCTCTAGTCACAATTACATAATAACGTTTATTAACGATTCTGCTTGAATTATCAAGTCATTAGGACTTCGGACCCTTGTCAGGTAAGCAGACAATTCCAGTCTTGTCAATTATTAATAATTTTTTTAATATCAAGATACTCGTAATTTGGGTTGGTATTAAGAGGTTTTCTTTGCAGTAATAATTTATTTATTTATGGCTAATTAACTATTTTTTTCAACTACCATTCAATTTCAAGGCATGGTCTGCGCATCAATTTGGATAAGACGGAAGTAATGTGGGTCGGAAAGGAGCCAAAGGACATAAGTGTTGAGGTGCAAGGAATTCAGATAAAGAAGACAAAGGGTTTCAAGTACTTGGGAGGTGTGGTGGCGGAAGATGGGCGGAGCGAAATGGAAGTGAATAGGAGAATTAGAGCAGAGGTCGGAGCCTATCAGAAAGTGCAGGAGTGTTGGGAGACAGAAGATCAGCAAAAGATATCAGACGGAAAGTGTTAGAGGTTGTGTGTAATTCCAACAGTCACATATGGTCTGGAAACAATGGCGCTCACCAAATATCAGCAAGATAGACTGCAAGTGTTGCGAGAACAATTGGCTGAGGAGGTTGTGTGGAGTGAAAGTTTGGTTGACAGAAGAAAACTTGCAGAAATGAGACTCGAAGTCGGACCGAAACGAACGATGACTCAGAAGATTGTGGGAAAGAGACTATCTTGGGCCGGACTGTGGCAAGAATAAATGAGCAGAGGCTACCCAGGCGAATGGAGCATGAAATGAGTGTGCGAAGAAGAGGAAGACCCCGAGAATTCGTTGGAGTGACTGTGTCAAAAGAGATCTCCAGAAGGCGGAGGAAGATTGGAGAAGCGACGCAGAAGACAGAATCGTATGGCGGAGAAACTGTGCACAAGGTGGTTGAAGTATGGAGCGGCTGACATTTTACTTGACTGTGTTTCCTGATATCGTTTCATGTGATGTTAACCCTGATGGTTTGTGGACTGTAGCTAGTTTGTGTTTCCATGAATTTTATGATGTATATGAACTGTCTCCTTTTTATCTTGTTTGTATGAATCCCCCTACCCCATTTATATGGGAGAAAGGGGTTGTTAAAATAAAATAAAAATAAATAAACCTAAATACGATTTTGTGATATTATACACCGAATTCTGTGATATTCCATTTATAACTATAATATGACAAACCAAATTTTATGACTTAACTAATATTTAAGATTTATATCACATCATATAAACATATCTATCTCTAACCGCTTCAGAATACTTATTTTGATTTACTGATTTACTAACAGTCTTGTTCAATTAAATTGACAGTAACATAAACGATATAATCTTGCTGCATGTACACCATTACATTATGATAATATTTTTGAGCAAAGAAACTTGTGTTTTTAAACAATTAAAAACCCAAGGTTGTAGTTATGATGTCTTTTAAAAAATAACAGCTGCCTCGAATTTTTATTGAAAAGTTGCATTTTAATTGTAATTTTCATACGGCTGTATCTCCGGTCGTACGCGATTTCATGTTTGCAGACAAACAAAATATGAAAATATACAGCAAATGGAAGAAAATTATATATGTCTTATAATTTCTTCATAAATAGCGAACGGAATTTTAATTGCTGCCGCACTATAATTACAATTATTGCAATGGAGACGATACAACGACTTTGACACTAATTGGTGCGTCAACACTGGGTCTTCAATGTCGGATACTACTCAGCATTTACATTAACTAAGAAGTCGCTTGTCGAATATACTCGTAATTGGATGTCCAATGAGTGTTAACAGAAACTCGTGTCAGTTGGTGAACAACTTTCAGATTCTAGCACTTACGCTCACGTTCTCAATTAAGCCATTGGATAGAATGTACTATAAGCATGTTGCTAGGCATAGACTATAAATTAAGACATTAATAGTCACTAGGTCCTTATTTTCAAGAATTATAGTCGATGTCTCAGAAATTTTTGGTTCCAGTTGTCGCCCAAGCCATCGAATAGAAAGGAGAAACAAAATTTTTATTTAATGCAGCAATTTGGCCTATAGAAGAATCTGTATGTCAACACAAAATACAGAGAGTGTGCTTCAATTATCTGATTCTAATCATTTATTCAAACTTGGGCTTGGGTTTTGGGGTTTGACCCAAGACTGATATTGGGTACAAGTTTTTGCTCAACATTGCTTTGTGGTAAATCAATTACTTTTTTTCTGAATTAATAATGCCAGGCAATCAGCTTACTGGGCGTGTTAGATTTAACCACTACGTGATATAAAATATATAAATAATATAAGACATAAATATGCATGCAACGCTTTCTTTCATGGCTTCCATTTGGCTGAATAATTCCATGCAGCGGGAACAGATTGCAGATCTATTGGAAGATGTGACTGCGGTCTGAAAACAAGGGCTTCATAAATCATTGTTATCCGATACTCGACAAGCTGCACCTCTGATGCGTGCATGAGAGAAAATCAGGATGGCAGTAAATCGCACTATCGTTGAGCTCAAAGCGATCGATCTGTTGATGCCTACCCGGCGTTGATACGAATTAATGTCCTGATCACTTGGTCGGCTGTTTCTATTGTATAGTTGATATTGGAGTATAATCTCTTGCTTTCTGTCCTTTACTTCGCTCTCCTCATCATCGATGCCAAGGTGATATCATAATTTATATAAGCCATAAACAGTTTATTTCAAAATAAATGAAAGTTAACTCACAACTTCACACAAGCAAAAATTGAAGAGCTGATTTCTCTTGATTGATTGAATCCAGCATCGGATCCTACATAAACTGTATTGGAGCCCATCAATTGAGTTTGTATGCTGTTTATTCTGTTATCTGTCTGCAGAGAAAAATAATGGGCTTCTTTATAGGTCTGCTAATCTCGTCCTGAGAGGACACTCCGATGATCCCTTGAGCTGTTTAACCCCTTCTTAGGACCAACTCAAGATTACTTGCTTATCATCCGATATCAGATGCAAAATGCATTTAGGTTCTCACGTTCTGATAGGATCAAACATTGCGCTGTCATATGTAACGCCTTCAAAATTCTTGTCGATATAAAAATGAAGAATGCTTTCAAAACTAAAAGAATTAGGCACGCAGCTTTGCGTATAGACGTATGTAGCCTTTCGGCGCATAAATCTTTACACTGAGCACAATTGTCAAATATAGCTGATTGAAGTCACTTATGTTTCATCCTACATCAAGGTAGCATGTGGTATTCACTATAGAATTGTCATTTATTATTAAAATTAAAGTAATTATATATATTTGGGGTCGATCAACACACGATCCCACCGTACGTAAGAAGTACTTACCTCAGTGTCCAGATGAATAAAAATGTTGGATTGGACTATTGATAATTTCAGAAGTGGTAGGCGCCTATTGTTTGAGCCAAATATATAAGAAAAGTAAAAAAAAAACCCACACAAAATCAAAATAACAGCGCGCACTAGGGCTACTGAGGCAACATGAGGCAACTGAATAAAAGCTTGTTTAAACTATTTTGTAGAATAAACTTATGGATGAAATAAATCATAATGTATTTCTCGAACGATAATATTGTAATGATCGATTGCTGTCTATGTGCACTATGCAGAATTTCTAAATTAATGCCGCAAAAATTAAGTTACGAATTCAGATGTGCATCAGAATATCTGAGTGCTTTATCATGTGACAAACTCAAGTACCTGCGATGAACAATATCTGGTATAGAACACAATGAATTCTTTCGTGTCAGCATTTTTTGATTAGATTATATTTAACGTTCAAACGTTGACTAAAAATCGGAACTCTCTTCTATGATGATCGACTATTTAATGAGGCATCAAATGACGAACAAAATGATTTGGATTGAAAGATGATAGCTGCGATTTCCTGCCAAAGTATTTGTACTAGAGATTTTGAAATGTTATCAAATTTTCATGGTTGATATCAGAGATTATGGTAAAAGCATTGAAGTATAGATCAACATACAAACACCAACTGTCCAACGATGACTCAAAAGTTTTATCTTTGCTAATAAAAACAGTTCTTCGGAAATTCATCAAAGAAAAGAACAACAGTTGCATCGATGGAAGTATTGAAGAAACGTATGCGCTTGAAAGAGACATTTAATGCACCTGCCATGGCCCATGCAAATTCAAACCGGAAATGACGTAATGCGGCTTCATCATAAACATAGATAAGTTTTGTTCCTATCAATTCCTCTAACACGCTTGAATTGACTGGATTGAGCATTAAATATTGAATCTACATACAAGTTTGGATTATATGTTTATTACCGCATAAGCTTGTAGTGCATCATGATTGAATGAATTGTATACGTTGTTTGAAACGCGAGACAGTGAGTTTTAATTACAGGTGGATAGCACAACGATAGAGCTATGCGGTATTATATTTCCTGCATGAATACTGAGATGCAACTGTGATGATATGTACCAAACAAGTAAAGTCCAATTAACAGGTTATTATGCTTTGATTCTAAAAAGCTATGCAGCTCAACTCAAACCATGCTTGAGATAAGATGGCTATGAATATCACATGCATTATGGAAATTTTTGATCCCATCTGAAATATATCTACAATACACAATATCTGAAATACATGTATATCTCAGATATAAATCATGTATGGTTAATAATTAACGTAGCCTCGGTTAATTTTCTCCAAAAGAATTAAACAGAAACAGCAAACAATAGACTGAAAGTACAAAGAAATTATGCTCTAAAAGCGAAAGCTGCATTATTTTCCATAAAAAATCGAAGTCAAGCATCGATTTTAGAGTAGTCTATCATAACTTGCCTCTAATGACGGACGCTATAAACTTTCTGTATCGTAGGTTTAGCTCCTCTTCTCCATATGATACAGAGAAGGCAAGAGCGAATATGCACGAAATTCAAAACTTGCCTTCATCCAAGTATTTACAATATTTTTTGCTTCTCTCTCTTCTTTTTTTCAGACAACTTATCAGAGGCATGTGAAAAGGAATCAAGCGCATCTGCAGCAGTAGTAAGCAAAACTAACAATCCACTTTCTGTGATTAGCGCAAGATGGCCGGCCGTCGCTGAACGCGTCCCCCCCCTCTGGAACACGACAGAGGTCGTGGTCGGCCGTCCGTGGTACTACCTTCGAGTCTGACTCCCTCCCCCCCTCTGTAGAAAACGACACGAGGGTCTGTCCGTGGTGTGCCGCCGGCCCGGGTTGGTCCAAAAGGTTCGGCTTGACGTCCCCCCCCCTCGATAAAGCGACAGAGTGTCGTGGTGGACTTGGGCGACCCTGCCAGGGTTTTGACTTGAGGCTATAGTGTGATGATGATTTTCGTGAAATCCATGATGAATGTTGGGTTGAAAATGGGATGTTTCGAGTGGAAAAAAGGCAATGTTCGGATATGGGGAAAAAGAAAACGGAAGGCCAGATTCCGGATTCAGCGTGAAATTTCCGCATATCGGTATGGTGAGTTTCAAGTCAAAAACGGATAGAAAAATGTTCGCTTGGAGACGGTCCCCCCCCCCCTCCGACAGCGATCTTCTAACTTTGGTTCTAGTGGACGGATTTTGTCTTACAGCTACTCGTTTGAAAGAGGAGAAAAAACTGCGGGACGACATTTTTTGGCGCAAGTCAATCGGACCAGCCGTTCAAAAGTTAGAGCTGTTACAAGATTTTAGGTCGGAGCTCACCTGAAAAAATCCTAAGTGTCAGAGTGGCTTTGTATGGGCAAAATTTTGAAAATTTTCCAAAGTGTGGCATTTCGACCCTGGGTGGGTCCTTCCACCAAAAAATTTTTTCATCAAATTTCTCCGAACGAGGGGGGGAGGTCAGTGAAATTTGATGAAAAATCTGTTTTGGTAAAAGGTCCCAGGTCGAAATTCGGAGAGTTTTAAATTTTTCAAAATTTTCACCACACTGGAGCTCTCACACTTAGGAATTTTTTTCACTTGTGGCATGTTACATGGACATGTGCTGACGGACACAACTTCCTGTGGTCATATGAGAATGGTTCAGGTGTCATATAAGATAGAGAAATGATGAGACAAATCGTTTGCCGAACAAACCGCATGTCCGCTACGATGGAATACTTTTCGGAGATAGATAGGCCAATTTTAAGTTTTTCTTCCGAGCATATATAAACCCCCGACAACGTAGAGTCTCATCACTCATCGAAAGAAGAGGTAAGCGACGGTCGTCGCTCTGAGATCCCGATATCGGGTGTTTTAAAGGACTCTATCTTTTGTAGTTGGCAAGCTATGTTCTTACTTCAATGTTTTTGTGATTGAGTTTGATAGTGTCTTTACTATGATAAATTTTTTTAAAAGTAGTATGAGTAGTAAAAAATGCGGAATTTTTTAAAAATTCTTTCCTTAATTTTCAGTTTTTTCAAAGTTTTAACATGTAGAATAAGGTTTTCAAAGTATGCTGAGTTCAAATCTGCTATCAGATTTGTAATTTGACTAACTCTATGGCAGCTTTGAGGGGTTAGATCCCAGCTACTGATCACTACCTTTGACTCGGCGTTCCTGTTACCACTTCGGGGCAGTGACAATGATGTCTTCAGCTGTAAAGAGCCGGTATCGGGGAAGATCTCTCACTTCCCTAGTGATCAGTACAAGGCCTTCGGGCTGTCGACGGGATTCGAGTGCCACTCACTACACTCAAATCTATCATTCCTCACTAAGTGTTGACATTATGTTGAATGTTGACTAAGTTGAATGTTGAATGAGTTGAATAAGTGTTGAATGATGACATTATGTTTTAGCCGTATGCTAAACATTCAAATCTGCACATCAGATTTGAAATTTAACTCAGTCTAAGGCAGCTTGAGGGGTTAGACCCCAGCTACAATTGATCACTACCTTTGACCGGCTCGGCCGTTGCTGTTACACTTATCGGGCACTTCGGGGCAGGTGACAATGATGTCTTCAGCTGTAAATAGCGGGTATCGGGAAGATCTCTCACTTTCCTGGTGATCAGTACAAGGCCTTCGGGCTGTCGACGGGATCGAGTGCCACTCACTACACTCAAATCTATCATTCCTCACTAAATGTTATGCTTTAGGCTGTATACTACAAGTTGATTCCAAACTTATACAAATTTCATTATCTTACAGCTAACCATGGTCAATAACGACTAGAAATCGCAAATTTCATATTAAAAATGTGTGCATTGCGGCCGAATTATAAACCGCGAGTTACGGTCCTCAAGAAGACCACATCAAAGAAGGCAGGGGCCGACCACATGGTTATCCCTGAGTAGGGTTGCCTGTGTGAAGTGCAGGTGCGTGTTGATTGTTGGGCAGGAGGCCGAGTTTTAAACTGAGGCATGGTGAGTGTACAGGAGGTGTTGGTGACCGATTTGAGATTTGTGGAGTTGATGAATCCTTAGAAGGAGCGAATGTTGGGGAAAGAAGAAGGCGCAAGAATGTTGTTGAGAATGCTAAACGGGAATGTTGTTGAGAATGCTCAGTTGTGGAATGCTGTGGAGAATGAGGTAGAGAATGCTGTGGCCGGTTTGAAGGCTGACAAAGTGGCGGAAGCAAGAGATGTTTGAGAGTGATGATGAGGATGATGTGGATTTGGATAGAGGATGCGAGTGAGGAAGCCGTGTGAGAAGTTGAGCTCTTCGACGGTCGGAGGTATCCGATATTGGGTCATTCACCGACCCTCCCGCAGAAGCTCATCTTCCCCAATAGTGAAGGGTGGTGGGGTACGGTAGCAGTCGGTCGCGGTGGGATGAGGATCATGGAGAAGAAGCATGTGTCCCGCAGCAAGCGGCACATGCTTTGTTGGTTGATCGGTCACGAAAGTTTGAAGAAGGTGAATGGAGAGAACTATGAGTGAGTGTTTTTGAGTGAGCTGAAAAATGAAGGAGGTGAAAATGTAAAGAGGTGGTCAGATTGAGAATATCTATCCGTTATGAGGCGTGTTGTGAAAGAGTTGAAGGAGAATGTGCGAGTGTTGAAGACAAAGAACGATGAGCGAGAGAAGAGGGCGAGTGCTGCCAGAGAGGAGAATGGGAGAGGCAAAAGGGAAAAAAAGCCGAAGTATGAGGAGTTTGATGAAAAAGGAGAATGAGTGTATTGAGAGCGAGGAAATGCATGAGTTGGAGAGGAGTGTGAGTAGGCATAGGCAGGGTGATGAGAGAGAGTCGTTTTTGCGAAGTTGCAGCAGAAGCGCATGAGGATTGAGTGGAATCCGTGTGAATGAGGACCGAATGTTTGAGTTTCACATCCCTATTCGGATAACCATCTGGACGGTCAAGTTCTTGTAAACCAAAATTAGATGAGTCCATCATATGTTACAATGGTCATCCGACTAAAAAATGCTTGCATGCCACACTCAGAAAGCCGTGCGGGTGGCGGCCATTTACAAAAAACACTTTTTCAGTCAGGAAGCCCGCGAGACTCTTATCGCCTAAGGATGACTAACTTGGTAAGTGAAAAGCAAATAAGATAGTATATCCTATTCTAATACATATCATTTTCATTGCAGATCTTTTCCCAGCCTTCACCACCCCATCACGACACTCCCGAGAACGAACGACCGGCTCTCTTAAGGGCCACCTAGGGGCAAGACATGATAGAACCTCCACGCGAACGATTTTGCCCTGGGCAGTCTTCAGGCTGGCGAATACTATCATTAAGTTGAATCTGCTATCAGTCAACTTGAAACGTTGCGTCGCGTTAGAGGGGTATATAAACCACTACCTCTCATTTCATTTCATTTCAATCATGCAGACCGCGCGCCAAACAGTCAAGTCAGCTCTCCTCGCGGACCGCAGTTTGAATAAAGGCCGCGAAATTTATTTGAGGAATTTGTCAGACTAGAGGAGCAAGACAGAGTCCAACAATAATAAAGCTTATATTGCTCGGATTGGCAATCCGATGACAGCAACTGTTGTCAATCCAACGAAATAAAGAATGGCGCTACATTCCACTTTTTCAGCCACGTGCCAATTAGCGTAGAAGTCGACACTGCTACCAAAGAGAGAGTCAAAGACTCTCTCAGCAGAATTGGTAGGCTGTAAGATGACGTTTCTTCTTCTCCCGAGAACGAACGACCGCTCTCTTAAGGGCCACCATGGGGCAAGATTTGATAGAACCATCCTCGCGGTTTTGCCCTTGGCAGTCTTCAGACTGGCGAATACTATCATTAAGTTGAATCTGCTATCAGTCAACTTGAACGTTATGCAGTCGATTGCTATCCCTGAAGCATTCTGATTCGCTGTTGAGCAATTCATTGTTGAAAACCCTATATAAGCCAGAGAAAAGAGATTGTAGCGCTTCTCATTCAATTTTAATAGAGTGTCACGATGGAAGCAACATCTGCTAGCACCATTCCCCGTCTTCATCGATGAAGACAACGCCATTCCCGACTTCATCATCCTCGACGAGTGGGATGAAGAGGATGAGAAGAAGGGGAAGATTAAGAAGATTATTTGGACGGATGAGGTATGGACTTCACTTCCGAATACACCTACTCAAACCACCCACCACCACCCACCCGCATCCGAAAGGTGCCAGATGCACCAGCACGGCCTAGGCGGTATAGGGTCTATGAGAACCTAACCGTCATAACCCATTGACTATTCAAGCCAATAGTCAACTTGTTACTACTCCCGAGAATGAACCATTGGCTCTCTTAAGGGCCACCATGGGGCAAGACATGATAGAACCTCCTCGCGGTTTGCCCTGGGCAGTCTTCGGACTGGCGAATACTATCATTAAGTTGAATCTGCTATCAGTCAACTTGAACGTTGCAAATGAAGTTCGGTGTAATACTTCCTTTCGACGGGCGTTCCTGTAAAGGGCGGCGGTGAAACCCGTAGCTATGTATACCGCAAGGGACATTCGGTAATGGTCAATCTTGTTAAACCTCTCTGCGTCATGTTTGCAAGTGATTGCCTCTGTCTCAACGTAGTATGCATTCGCGCCAGGGCGACATTTAGCCAACTGTCGAAGGTTGCCTAAAACTTTCCATTGCATACGTTATGAGAACCATGAGTTCTACCTGTCTCTATCAATGAGACGAATTGATGAATGGAATGAAATGGGAGGACACTCACGCGCCACACGCAATATAACACACTTCTCTCTTCCGTAGTCTAACAAGCTCTTTACACATGGATCGCAGTCGATTGCTATCCCAGAATCATGTAAGCTATCTTAATTTTATTTAACACTATTTCTTCTACCATCATCGCCCATATGAAATGTTATAAGATTTACAAGTTAGACTAAGCGTGCTACTATTTCCAAATGAAAAAGTATACATGGTTAAATCATCCACTGAAGCCCCATCCGTAGTCTAACAAGCTCTTTACACATGGGATTATGATTTTTTACGGGGGGGGGGGGGGGGGGCGGGGGGGCCAAAATAGTCGATTACTATCCCTATATCAGAAGTGTAAGCCATCTTAATTTTATCTAACACTATTTTATCTACCATCATCGTCCATATGAAATGTTTTTAGATTTACAAGTTGACTAAGCGTGCTACTATTTCCAAACAAAAACAAAAAACAATAAAATAAAAAAAAAAAATGAATAAAGTATACATGGTTAAATCATCCACTGAAGCCCCATCCGTAGTTTAACAAGCTCTTTACACATGGATCGCAGTCGATTGCTATCCCTGTATCATGTAAGCTATCTAAATTTTTATCTAACACTATTTCTTCTACCATCATCACCCATATGAAATGTTATAAGATTTACAAGTTAAACTAAGCGTGCTACTATTTCCAAATGAAAAAGTATACATGGTTAAATCATCCACTGAAGCCCCATTTAAGTAAGTCAGTATGAAAGCAAAGATAATACGAAATAAAAATTTATTATGGCATGTATTTCAAAAGGTCTTCATCGTGAATATCGTCCCAGAGTCTGGCTTCACATAGATCACAAAAACAGTTCACTTGCTCTAAATCGTTCTTCCACTGCGAGCCTCACTTTGTCGATATTTATATACTCCCACTCCGCCATAGTTCGTGGCTGGGAGGTAGGGGTGTACCATTCCCATAATGGTGGAGGAATTTGGTGCTGGTGATCTCCATCACATCATCATATCGTACTGGAGATACTTCCACCTCACGCCTGTTAAGTCGGGACAACTCCTTCTCACATACACGCTCTTCGTCGTCCGCTGGTAATGACAACTTTCTGATATTGTCCAGTCGGTACAAACCTTCTCTACCTTCCCCTTCGTTGGAGCGTTTGGTGCAACGAGCGCCTTTGGTGTTGAGCATGGAGAAGAGAAGTTTGTGTTTGGTGTTGTCGGAGGGCTTGTCATGTTGACTGTGAATAATAACTTTGAAATGTTTTCTAATTCTTAAGTATCAACAAGCAACCAATCAGAATGAACAGCCAAAGAATGATGAATATGAAAGTATATATGTAAAGTGACATTCGTGTCATTTCACTCTGTCTTTGTGACATATAAGTGAAGTGTTCTCTGGCGAATTCTATATTTGAGGCGTACAAGTGAACTGCTCTCTCGTGAATTCCAAATTTGAGTGAAGTCTCTATCTTGTTGAAGAATCAACCTTAAACCTTGATTTCGTTGAACTGGTAAGTTGAAAATTTCTTCACTCATCTCCCTCAAACGTGTGGCTAATAGCATCTTCCTCAATTTCAGGCATCAACTTCATCACCAACGCCCTCCTTCTCGAGGAAAGTTTAGAGTTGTTGAGTCAAAGTAGGTTGTAACAATACACTGAGACATTAAACAGAGATGATAGAATGATTTCTTTTCAGGTGATGTGAGTTCCAGCTCAGGACTCTCGCGACAAGGCAACGAGTGGGAATGTGCCGACTGCGGACATATGTTTACAAGGAAGCACAGTCTCCTTCGACACATCAAACAACGTGTGTGGCAACGCAAAGCGGCGTCAATCTCGGAGGTGAAGTTGATTCTGACGATGACATCTCCTTTCCTTGCGATTTGTGCCCTCTTTCTTTTGATAGTCACTTTCAGCGATCTTCGCACAGACTTCAACACACGCATGCAAATGATCACTACACCAACGGTACCTCTACCATCTCCCTCATTAATGTTTCACATAATAATTTAGTACGCGACTACTGCATGGAGTCCAATACTCAAATAGTAGATTTTCCTGAGTGGCTCCTTCAAAATTCTAACATTATCGAAGCGCTCTTCAACAATTTAGACAATTTTAGAATGAAGGCGCTCATCTACCTTAAACTAAAATATATTAAAATAGATTTTCAAACGGGTCAAGTGAAGAGAGAATACAGTTTCATGTTCCTTCCTCTCCGCAACCGAATTTGTAGACTGCCAGTCTTGGTAAATTTTCACATTCAATGTTTAAAATCAAATGTAGAATAAATTCAATCAACGCGACAGCGCTCTCATTTTTGATGGTGTGGACTCAGCCATATTCAAAATTTCCCTATTAGAAAGTCATGCAGCTCGAGGCACATTTAAACTACCAAAAACGTTGTATAATAAGAAAGCTGTCACCAATGTCGATTGTAAATCACAGTGTTTCAAATATGCAGTCCTATTCATCCTTCACTATAATGATATCAACGCGAATCGAAATCATACCCATAGCTATAGACAGTGGGAGGATGAACTAGTCTTTGAAGGTTGTGATAGTAACAACGTGAAAATCAAAGATGTAGAAACGTTCGAAAAACATAATAAGATTAAAATTGTCGTTCACGTGTGGTAGAAGGGGTTGAAGGGTGCCCGCTATAATTCACGTTCAACTTGTTATGAACGTGTAGTCAACCTCTTATTAGTAAAACAAGATGATAGCGAGGAATGGCACTACTGTGGTATTCCAAAAATCTCTCGCTTGTACACTCACTTGGGGCAGTCTAAAAGAGGTGAACATTTTGTATGCGACCGCTGCATCCGCTCCTTTTGGAGTAAAGATAATTTTGAAACTCACTATGAATGGTGCAAGCGAGGTAAATTACAAATGGAACGCATGCCCAAAGATAAAATATTTTCACATAGGGATAATGGTGACGAATTAAGTCCCCTGCGTGTCATTTACGCAGACATAAAAGGCTACATTGATGATATCATCCAGAAGCCAGCAGCCATATCCTGCTATGAAGTATGGCATGACCACTTTAGGAATAGACAAAACAAAATGCATACTTGGCAAGGTGAAGATTGCATTTCAAAATTTCTAGAATTTCTCGATAAAGCTGCTAATTTCAACAATCATATGATTCCCAATTGCAGCGTAAGTCACTACATATGTCAGATGAAGACAAACAAAAATTTGAAAGTTGCACATCCTGTCCTAAATGTCATAAAACGTTTGATGACGATAAAATTAAGAAAGTGCGTGATAATGATCACATCACTGGTAAATTTAGAAACGCACTCTGCTCCAAATGTAACTTTTCACTTAGGTTGAGACGTCGTGTACTACCCTTCATTTTTCATAACTTTAAGGGCTATGACAGTCATATGCTCATAAAAGGAGGGTTGAGCCAGATGAAATCGTGGCAGTTTAATGTAATAGCGCAAACGAGACAAAAATTCATGGCAATGACAGCAAAAGTACCAGTAGATAAAACTAAAGAAAATAAGACAGTCTTCTTCGAAATAAAATTTTTAGATTCATTCCAATTCATGTCAGCGTCACTAGCTTCTCTCGTTCATAATCTCAAGTTTCTTCCCCATAGTCAAACTTTGAAGAAACACTATCCAAACTTAACGGATGAAATAATCACTCGCAAAGGAGTCTTTCCCTATGCGTATTTTAGCTCAATGTCAAAAACTAAATGAAACAACCCTTCCTTCCATTGACAAATTCCAAAACGATTTGACGGGTGAAGATTGTCCAGTAGAAGATTATGAACATGCTCAAGAGGCATGGTTAAAATTTGATTGTAAAACGTTTGGCGATTATATGATCGCTTACTTAGAATTAGATGTCATTTTGCTGGCTCATGTCTTTCAGAATTTCGACGAGTGGCATTAGAAGAAGACAAATTAGATCCTGTCCACTTTGTCAGTCTACCAGCCATGTCTTTTAAATCAGCCTTTAAAATGACTGGTGAGACCATTCATCTCTTACAAGACCCCGAGATGTATAATATATTTGAGCGCGGAATACGCGGTGGTCTCACATTTGTAAATAAACATCATATAAAATCTGAAACAGTAGGTAATGATCATATCCACCTAAAGTACTATGACCAAAATAATTTATTTGGCAGTTCACTGTCTAAACCACTACCTCATTCCGAGTTTAGTTGGTTAAATCAAGATGAGCTTGAGTATTACTCCAACCCTTCAAACATACTGAAGATTCCAGATGAAGTGATTGGGGATATTATTTTGAAGTGGATTTGATTTATCCAAATAGCATTAAACATAAAACTGCTGATTTCCCACTCGCACCTGAATCTGGTGAAGTGACTGAAGATATGTTTTCACCATTCATGTCCACAATTTAATAATAACTAAGAGAGTGTGGACAGCCAAGGTACAAACCATGCCGCAAACTTTTACTCACCCAATATGATAAGAAAAGGTATCTCGTACACATTCTGCATACTAAAATTCTATTTAGAATGGGCATGCTTCTAAAGTCAGTTTCACCGCATCATCAAATTTAGACAGAAAGCCTTCCTCAAACCATATATTGATAGTAAACAGTGAAAAACGTGCACTCGCCCAAAAATAATTTTGAAAAGGATTTTTATAAATATAAGAATAACAGTCTTTTCGGAAAGACCATGGAGGATGTTAGAAAACGTATGAACTACAAATAATCGTTGATGATACAAAAATATCACAAATTGACCTCATCACCTCTTTTCATTGATAGAGACATCATCGATGAGGATCTTGTAGGTGTTAAAGCGATAAAATCAGAAGTTGAGTTGTGCAAGCCCATCTATATTGGTCAAGCTGTACTAGATTAATCTAAGCTTGAAATGTACCAACTCTTTTATAAAATACTAAAACCATGTCCTCTCGTAAAAGAGGTTCGTTTGTTGGGTGGTGATACAGATAGTTTCTTTTTAGGTATTACCACTCAAAAAGATTTAAATTTTAATGAAGTAGCTAAGTCATTAGAAAAATATTTCGACACATATAACTACAATCCCACTCATCCACTCTATTCCATACAGAATAAAGCCAAACTTGGTTGTTTTAAGGATGAAACAGCAGGAAAGGAAATAGATGAAATGATTCTCCTCCGTCCTAAAATGTATTCCATGAAATTAAAAGAATGTGCAGATAGTATTAAAGCGTGCTAAAGGTATATCAAAATCAATTGTTCACAAAATGAAACATCGATCCTATAAGAATGCCTATGAAAATAAAACTATAACGTTTGTCAATATGATAGTCTTAAAATCTCAAGTTCATACTGTGAAAACGCACACGTTCAAGAAACGAGCGCCTTCAGCATGGGAGGATAAGAGGTGTTGGATAGGACATAATACATCTCTTCCACATGGACATCCTGACACAAACATACCTCCACCCAACAGAATAAAACTCCACGCTAAACCCACATTCAGGAGATGTATTGACATAATCAACTTTAACTCAGTATTTTGATGTTGCTTTTTGTAGATATACATGGTTGTTTTATGTATCGCATGAGATCGTTTCTTCCTTGTGAATATATGCCTACAGTCAGCCCATTCCCCTATATCTGTGAAAAGACTTTTTCATACACATATTTTTTATTTCAATAAACATATCACAATGACTTCACTTTGTTTTCCGAAACACTAAAGTTACGAGGGATTTAGTATCTTTCACATGGATACACTCTTGTAAACCATTGGTAATTTTGATAGCAATAGAGGGTATAGTTTGTTTGACGACGGGATGATAGAAAATAGATTCAAACATCTTCTTGACTATTCCATATGAAGCGTCTTTATCATGAATGAAATCACGTAAAATGTATTCTTTTTTCTCACCAACAGAAATAGGTAGAATCAAATCACTTTGAATGTAAAGGTGCTGTTCATGTTTATCAAGTGTCATTGGTGTTTCTATACCAATCGTATGCGCAGAAGTAAACACAGTTTGTAGCATTGAAAAACCAAAGAGTTTTTTCAAATGTTTACTCAATTGGCATTGAATGTCATCACCCAGTTTCAGAACAACGCGTTGATTTTCAATTGAAAACGAAATGTGGTGTGTCTTTACATCATATTTACTTTTCATCACATGCTTCAACTTCTGTTGTATATAAGGATTTACTACATGAATGAAGCTTTCAACTGTATGATATAGACGCGGCATTATATTGATAGCAACTTTAGATTCTTCATAGGACTGGTAAATTTTCTTGATGCGATCACCATAGATGTCCACCCACCATTCATCATTAACTGAATCAGCTTTAGTGTGATATTCATGAGAAGCATACACCAGACCGCTTCCAATAATAGGTGTATAATGTCTTACAAAATGACGCAAGGTTGGAGAGAAATAAACTGTAAGTTTTGTCATTATATTTCTGAATAACCAACTTATTTTTGTCCGCCATAATTTTCTCTCCATACTTCTTACCCACAGTCTCATTCCATCGTTTTACTAACTCAATAAGTGATAAAGGTTGAACACCACGCTTTTTCAAAATGATGCGTTCTTCACATTCAACAACATCTTCATCAAATATTTTAAATTTATAATGAAATTTGTTGATTCGATTTGAATAAACTTTTTTAACATTTGCAGTGGCAATTGACGTTAGATGTAGGCCATGGCCAAAACCGAGATGTGGATAGAATTCATTATCCAACCTCAGTGTAAGACCTTTAGTAAAAGAATGAAAGCGAAGGAACTGTCTCCCACTCCAATGGTAGATAGTAAACTCATAAACTTTCTGATCCTTATTCTTCATGATGGAAGTATTACCACTATTGAATGCCTTAATAATTTTCTCATTCCCAAATGGTTCATAAGAATCTGATTTTATCTGAATCCATTCATAGTTCACTTTCCATCTGACGTTAAATTGTATGGGAACTGGAATGCATTATTCATCGTTTTTCATCATGGGTGCGAGGAGTCAATATCATTTCTTCGACATCATTCACATTCTGAATATTGCTACTCATAGCAAATACTAGAAACGCCAACCTCCCATTCTCCTTCTAAATGTAGTGGGCATTTAATTCTACTCGATAGTCTGATGGTTTATTTTTTGGAAATTTATTCATAGAAGCATTGCTGGGTAAGTAGATTAGAAACGAGTCTTTATTTTCGCTTTCCATATTATTCACATTGGAAAAATATATTAGCATACTTTTGCATTCACTCTTCATTCGGAAATGGAGTGTGATACTTGTAACAGCGTCTTTAATGAAAATGAATCAACGCGCCAGCATCATCATTTATGACAATATCAATCTGTGGTATATAGTTTGATTTCAGGTCTGTATAATGCACTTTCTTAAAAGTATGCTCAGATAAAATACTGCAGCTTTTTGGTTGGTATGGTATCATTGCTAGCAATGGAGCTTCAACATCACCCACACGTACATCTTCACCAATATTGGAATATATCTGAAAATAGTTAATACGACGCGATAGTGACATGTCTGCGCTAGCTTTGGTTACAGTACCACTTTTAAAGATATTTTGATCAAAACCCAAAATGTCCATTAGAGTTTTATCCATAATTAGTTCAATACCTTTTCCACTTATAGTGAGAGACAAAACACCTTCTTTTTCAGAAAATGAAATATGTTGCTCATTAATCACTTCATTTAAGTAATCTACAACCAATTTAACTGAAGTAATAATGCGAGGCATCAACACTCTTGTTTCATGTAAAATACCACCTAAAGGCTCTATACACTTTCTGTATAAAGATACGGTCCATTCTGTATCAAATTGATTTGATCTTTCACATGGTAAATGTTGCATATCAAATTTTCCATGAACAGCTGCAGAACGATGTCGTAAGAACTGATGAAAATCTTTTGAACAAACTAATACTAGATCATCATCATTTAATTTACTTATTGCAATATGATTAGATGATTTGATATAAGTCAATGTTGCCACTTGTTTGCCATCAACTCGAAGGAGATAATTAAATTTCTTCAATAATGTTTCAGGAGTCACGTTTGTCTTTCTTTGCTTAATCACAATCTTCTGCACCAACGTCTTCTCATTTTTTGGAATAAGATCTACATAATAAGCTTCCTCTCGATATATTAACTGTTTATGACCACTTGGGTGGTAATTAACGTTATAATTATCATAGCTTGTTAAGGCGCTAGCGAGGTAACCTAAATCATTTCTTAAACTTGGACTTAAACCAACAATCCAATCTTTCTCAACTACATGATGTACATAATTATGATCATCATTGTGTGGAGTAAATTGGACAATATGTTTACTCGCTTTATTCAGGAAATCATATATAAACTTTTTACATGATAAGAGATCTTTCTTTGGCCACTGTGGAATGAATACTCGGCAGCCCTTTTCACATTGGTAAGGAGCTGTACGTCTCATATTAATAGTCATCACCTCATGATCAAAAGTATAGACACAGTTGCTATGAACAAGTTGAGTGACACCCACTTCCCACTTTCCATTTAGCTGTTGTGTATGATCAATGGGAGTAGAAAAGAGTGCGGCTCGATTACTAGCAAATCTATTTGCGGCCGCATTGCTAAGCAAAATATGATAAAACGACATTTTGATATTGCTGATCTGCAGCTTTGCATAACATCATGAAGACTTGGATTTTGGACTCTCTACAATATATCAGAGTTGATCGTGATGGAAACGTACATTTCAAAAATTCTCATGGTCATACTGCAAGAGGTATTACATTAACATGGCGACAATTTGTCAACCTCAATGATATCATGAGGGATTTGGAATATTTTGAAACATTAAGATTCATCTCCTTGGGTGATCAAGTTTGGCTTCAACATTACAGAAATAAAATTCAAATCTGCCATTCTCATTCCGCAAACTGTTTCTAATTTCCCAAATACAATTGGGAGAAGTATAGAAGATACATACATCGCTCCATCATGACATTTATTCGTCGTGAGTTCATCACCCTACTATGCAAATCTTAATCAAACATGACTACCACGCACCATGAGTTGGAAATTAGATTCTCTACAACGTATTGAAACGGATCATCATCGAAACGTCTATTTCAAAGATTCAACTGGAAATGTGAGAAGAGAGTTTGCTTTATCTTATCGTCATTTTCAATCTCTACATCATATCATGAAGGATTTGAAATACTTCTATATGAAAAGACATTCACGTATTGGAAATCGCATATGGTTGCGCGTCCACAAACGGCGAATTCAACTCTATCATTCCCAACTCCATACTAACTTCACATTTCATCAAGGTAGTTGGGAAAAGTATAAAAGGAAGGTACATCGCTCAATTTACTCATTTTTTCATCATGAAGCGCCATCGCTACACCATCGTCAACATTCTCCGTCGCTTCAGACTCTACACCAAAATCGATCTCACAACATTACACCAACACCTTCCAAACAGAAAGTATTACCCGGGCGACCTCAAATGTTAGTGGTGAAGATGGAACAATTCACGGAATTTTCAACTCTTCCTAAATGGAACTGTACAGATTCCGGCGCCCTTTCTCATTCATCAGCGCAGTCAAAGCGCTTAGAGCTACAGAGGCTACTACGTCGGATATGGAAGAGGGAGAGGTGTGTGATGTCGAATCTGACTGTGGACAATATGGTGATCTCTACTCAATTGAGTGACAGTGTATCATTTTTGAAGATTCGTACCAGCAGTTATAATTTGTGTTATGAACCCGAACTTTTTCCTGCAGCTCTCATTAGTTGTTGGTTACCTGTGCATGTCGCAATCTTTCATAAAAGTACATGTAAAGTGATCATTACTGGACTAAAATCTCATGTACAAGCAAATGTGATCCTAGACTATCTCATCGAGTATGTGCGTACCCAGCGGATTGTAAAATAAAAAACAATTTTTCCAACATGATGTTTTTATTTCAAATCATGATAGAACTTACAAATCATTTTTTCATTAGAGGATGGATTATATGAAAAGTTTTGAATAACAGATACAAATCGAGATACATGTAAACGTTTTAAGATGAAGTACAGTACAAAAAGCACCACACGTTCATGAAAGTGGATGTTGTAGTATGCGTTCATTTCGCTGATATTGACGCGTATGTTTTCTCAACCACTGCTGTGTTGGTATATTTGGAGGTTGAGCAAGAGAGTCAAATAGTTCACCACGTCGGTCTTCTCCAATAAAGATCGCTTTCCAATGCTCACCGCCTAAATTCTGCGAATGAGTGTTTAGCACAATAAAGATGGGATAGTGATTTACTGCAGGTGGTAAGGTATCGAGTGAATAGACATTATCGAAAGCTTTCAACGTCGCTTCGTCTGCATTACGCTGCACTTTAGTCTTAATATCGTCAGCAGTCAACCAACTCATTAACGATTATACTGAAGAATTCACGTCACGAAACTTTGTAATTTCAATGTTTGAATCGAAGACTGCATAAATTAATACATTGATCGTCTCAGGTAGTGTTCTTTTGAACGTCAAATCCAAACGAATATTATGAGGCACGTTCGCTTGACGATAGGGTGCACTAATATCGCTGTCAGCAGTCAAATCAAATGCATAAATAGTATATCCACTCTTAAACTCTTTCATAGTCAGTCCGTTGGTGTCATCCGTATTGTAAAAGCCAAAGACATCCATAAAATCAACATAACTGCGCATAAATTGATCCGCTGCAAAATCTGGTTTGTAGGGTGGACCAGGATGACTCACACCATTTACACGTAAAGCAATTTCACTTAACTGATTGTGTTTAAAATTGAAAGGATTCTTCTTTATATTACCATTAAATGCATCATTTTCAACCATTGCCACCATGAGGAACTTCGGTGCTTCCGATGGAAAGAGGCCATCTTTCATGAAACTCTTTTGATCTTTCGGAATTGTAAAGGTGAGAAGCTTTGTATGCTGAACGGGGTAAATGGCATTTTGGCGGTTAAGACCTTCAGCATGTCCTCTAATGACACTTGGATTCGGTACTATTCGACGAATGTAAAGTGCAATATCTTCCACATGAATTCTAAAATTGTCAACTTTACCAAATGCATTCAGCGCAAATTCAGGCTTATTCAATGTCAGCTTGAGTCGCATGCTGGTATTACAGAGTAAAAACTTTGACTGTCTAAAGAAGTCTAAATTCAGCGGACCATATAGCTGACATACTTTACTATCTTTAATCATAGCAGATCGCTTTACAAAGCCACTGTTTGTTTCAACATCAAATTTTCCTGCTTCATCTCTGTACCATCCCATGGCTTCCATATGACTTTTTTGTGCTGCTGGATGAAACTGTGATACATGATTGAAATATGATTTATAGGGATAATCGCTTTGGCCACCTTCCACCTGCTGCTCTCCAATCGTTAGAGAAACATCGCGAAGTAATGTAGTCAATGGTAAATTGTTCAGTCCAACTTTATGTGCATCGTCAATAGCAGTTCCATCTGCTTGCTGAATTCTAAACCTCAAATCAACCAATCAACCATCGCATAACTCAAATCTATGTAGTCATCACTACCACCAGGAATAACAAATTCAATGGGGCCAGCATTCCAGCTGTTCGAGAATGATAATCTACAATACTTGAACTAAGAATATCTGTCTGTATGGCTTGTTGATCAAACAAACAAAAACCGGAAGTTTCACACTCCATGATTAGAAGTTATAGCAGCGTCGTCGTTTAGCGTCTGATGAATGATTAGAGCCTCTGCGACGTTTGCGTGAATGCCTTTTGACTGAAGATCGCGCCTTACCAGCCCCACGGTGTTTCCTTCTTCCTTCATTCACTCGTTTAGGCGATTTCTTTCCTTGAGTAACGCCAGCAAAGGTCTGCTTCAATGTTTTTAAACCGCGTTCCTTCCCACGATTCAACAAACTACTCTTAAAACTTCTACCTCTGGAAAGATCACTAGCAACATCACCAGCAAAGCCAACGGCATTACTTAAAACATTTCGTTTTTAAGATCTACCGACATTGGATATGAGAGGTGCTACAACAGATTTCAGTGCACCAAGTATGCTACCTCCACGTTGGCGGCGAGCACCGATGTAAATTTGTCCTCCACCACTTACATAGGAGGGTCGTGAATAAAATGAGGCAGTTGGATTCATAGCTCAAACCCTAAACATTGTTAGTTACAACTTTGCATGAATCACTGTCGATCACTTAGATGAAAGATGTCGGCACGACGCATCCAAGAGTTCATACTTGAAGGATAACCAGTCCATTTAATAAGACACCATTCTTCACCTTGCCGTTTTTTTACATCGAATGATTTTCTCTACCAAATATGTTTCACTTTCAGTGACTACCTCAATCTCATCGCGGTAAAAGCTACCCTCAATTTCTTCATTATCGTAATTTTTCAACTTGTAGGTGGTGGGAGAGTCTTTTTGATTAATCCTTGATACTGTAAATACCTCCTCTGTCCAATTTGGAAGGTACCCTTTAGCAAAAACACTTTTCACTTTTGAGATACGAACTTTATCACCAATTTTCACATCACTTTTCACATGAGTGCGTTTACGTTGGAATGATTCGCGCACTTTATCTACATTGTCAGCATTTACATCTACTGGTCTGAGTCCAATAGAACGATGGATAGAGTGATTGTAGGGATGGAGTGTATCTTGTAGAACCTCTGCCCAATTTTGTGTCAAGTTGGCAGTAAAATGTCGCCACAAGCGATTTTTTAATGTGCGATTAAAACGTTCAACGAGTGCAGCTTTATAAGCACTCTTTACACTAAACAACTCAATGTCATGCCTCTCAAATAATCTTCTCACATGCTGATCTTCAAACTCTTTTCCTTGATCACTCTGAATTCTTTTTGGAATGCGACCTTCTCGAAAAATTGTTTGGAATGCTTTTGCTACTCCTTTCCCTTCTTTAGTTTTTAAAGGTTGAGCCCACGCATAACGCGAGAAAATATCATTGACGGTTAAAATAAAATTATTGCCCGAGTTATGTTTTGAAATGGAGGCGACATCACACAAATCTGCTTGCCACTGTTCATCAATGTCATGAACAATATAATGGCGGGTACGGTACTTCTTTTTCGCTTGTTTGTGGAGTGTATAGGTAGCCTGACCCTTTAACCATCGTTTTACTTGTGATTGTGGAAGACCACTCGCTTTTGACAATTTCTTGATCGATGCAAATCCTGCTGGATGTTTTACATCATAATAGATTGACTTCAAACGTTCAGTCGATGACGACTGACTCTTTTTCCTCCTTCTCATCTTTTTGTTTTCTTGCCTTTCTACATTTACAACAACTGCAGCATTTAGCTTTAGCGGTTTTGCGATCGTGTTCACATTGCTTAGGAGTTTCATTGTGAGAGCTGGCGCAGCAAGTGCAAGTGACAACGACATTCACCTCTGGCGGCTCATTACATGGCAAGCAACACGTCTGCTTCATATTAATAGTCTGAGAACATGTATTTCCTGGGAGGAGCTGTTTTACGTTTTCCTTTTACTAGTTTTAGTGGTGGCGTAGATCTACGTCGAGTTCTTCCTCTTGTTTGCTTAGTGAGTGTGGGAGGGGATCTAGCAGGTGACGTCTTAAACCAATTTGTTGGCATTTTCATCGTCTGAAGCATTGGAGCAGTAGCCACTGTTGAATCAAGTTCTTTCAATGTCTCATTATTCAAAGCAAATTTTGGCACATTATGCTTTTTCAATAGTTTAAGAAAGTATGACCAACCAGGTGGAACATAGCCCTGACGGCGCTTTCTACGTGTTGCATACTGAATCAAGTCTTCATAACGTGAAGCATCAATCACCTTATTTTCATCTGTAATGATTTCTCCTCTATCATTTACATTGAGATGGGGTTCAATACTGTTGAAAAGAGATATGGCATGTGCGCGAGATGCTAAAGGTGTAGCAGTCGATACAGAGTCACGCATCTTATTCTTCAAGTTTTTCAATTGCTCAACAGTTTCCGATTGTAATAATACAGCACGATGTGGATCTTTGATGTGAACATTTTGCTGATAATCTATTTCTTTCCTATACATTTGATTTGCAAGAGGTTGCTTTACTTGCTGCATGGCAGTCAATTGTACATATTCATCCTGAGGAATAACAATCATGAGAGAATAAGAACTCATAGTTTGTAGATAACCATGGGAGTTTTCAAAATATCACTTCGAAATCTAAATTCTTCCGGACACTCTTGCGTAAAGTCAATGAAGAAGTAACCCTGTGGTTTTTCAGTAGCTGCTTGAAAAATTTCAATTAAGGCTTTTGATCTTCTGGGTGCAACTTGTCGCGCTAAAATTTCAAATTGACTTTTATCTCGCGGATTCTTGAAAATAGCATAATAGTGTGTATTCAGGTTTCGTGTACGAGCTTCTTTTCCATCAGGAAACAAATTTTGTGTGATATAGATGATAAAGCACCTTTTATGATGTGCTGCGCGAGTGAACATATCTGTAACATCTTTGGAATTCTTACTTTCTTTTAATAGATCATCCAATACAACAACATCATTAGACTGAAGTTTATCCACTGCAATAATTCCTTCATGTCGAATAAAGTTGCGACTTTGCAATTCCTGAAACAGCGACGGTTGATAAATACCATAACACCAAATCACTCGATTGATAGGTTCCTTAAACAACTCCCTTCTTTTATCCAATAAATTCAGCGTGAAAACAGTTTTACCTGCATGAGATGGACCTGATACAGTCAGAACTTTATCACATTGAAGTCTGAAATCCATTATAATACTTTGAGATTCAACATTTGCATAATTAACGTCTAGAGCCAGAGATATTACCCAATACGTTGCCCACGATAGGAGCTAGCATCGGTAGTAACGCTGGAAGGAAACCACCCTTTTGTGTTAGAGTTTTCCTCTTTCTTTGAAGGGTGACTTTAGGATTGGAGATGAAACGCAATTTCGTAGCATATCGCTTAAGTAGCTTTCGTTGTTTTGGTGCTAATTTCTTCGTCCTCAACTTTCTCACATGAGAAATAATTTCACGAATGAATTTATCGTTAGCATGTCGTATAGCATTGTATCGCTGATTTGCTTTCATTCGTCGGAGAGCTTGAATGGCTAAAGAAAATTCTATACCTCATACTATAAAAACTTTACCTCATTTGCATAGGTACTAACTATTGCGACATAAGTGACACTCGAAATGAGCAATATCACAGTGGCTATATTTGCATAGTTGAATGCAATTACGTATGAAACAGCGTCGACAAAAAGCATGCTTACATCTCTTGAAGATGCGCTTTTCATTTCCATTCTTTCGCTTACATACATCACAACACATAGTTTCACCGGTACTGATGTCTATAGCAAGTCTTTTTGAAGATATGAATTTGCTAGCCTTTTCTAAATAATAGACACATGTACAGAATGAATATACTTCGAGAGTGAGCAGGCATAGCTCGAAAACCAGTTGTGCTACAATCAAGTACCACTGCATTTTCAAGTTTTCTTTATCGAAGGTTGAATGTGAATATCTGAAATCGCTTCAATCACTAGACTGCTGCCATGATGGTTAAATGCGTTAAGACGTTCAGCAATTTTTATCATATGTCTTTTAAAAAATTCTTTGGGGTGATCTACCACTTCCATTGAATAAGAAGCAAAATGGAAAGAGCGAGTTTCCACCTCTTCCTTTCCAAAATGACTAAACTTAATTTTCGCAACTAATCGCGCCATGAAAATGCTATCAGAGAATGTATTCATTAACTCTAGAAATAGAGTGCTAGCATCATCGACCACTGCTTCGATGTCGGTCTCATCTTTATGAAAATTTATCACATAACTTTGAACAGCTCCTTTTAAACTTTGCCTATGAAAATGTAATGTTCCGCAGTCATTTGAGAAAGACATGATCGCCCTTTAACTAACCCATCCATTGCATGAAAACAACAACTCTTCTCATAGTAACATTTATTGAATAACTGTAACAAGCATGCATTATAAGTCAATGGTTTGAAAGAGATAAAATAGATACAGCTGGTAACTATCATACAGCGAGCATTGATAACCATACAGGACTTTGGCAGTGTTGAGGTAAGGAGGAAAGAAGCATTGGTTATGAACGTAGCTACTACAACGAACAGACAAAATAGTAACAGACAAATCCTTAAAACGTTTCGTGACTTCATGATAGTGTTGATTCACTCTACTATCCCAAGGCGGGAGCAAAATATCATCAATGATTAAATTGGGAAATACTTTCCTTTCCTTACCAGGATTATTACAAAAGATACGTATAACATTGAAAGCAGATAACCATCGTTTAAAGTCAATAAGAAGAGCACTGTCACAAGAAAAGCCATAGTCTTGCAAATATTTCAGATTAAGTCCATGAATGTGTTTTCTCGCCCATTGATCAACATTGGGATCGCAGTTGGCATGTTGATGTTAGACACTGACAATCTGATATGTCCAATTGTTCATAGCAATAGCACTGAGCTCCTGTACAGGTTCACCCTCACAATCCATAAAAATGATGATAGAAGCCTAAAACGGAAATTACACATCTAAGGAAACGTTCTATAACATATTACAAAATGAAGAATTACATCGATGCTTTTCACGACAAAATACGCAAATGATATGATGGCAACGAAGAAGTAAAATGTATCTAATAAGACCACGTCTACGACACTCAAAGCACATAAGCGAATTGTCATAGGGTAGAGTTAGGAAAGGACTAGTAATTCTCCTTCTTTGATTTGCGTTTTGATGCAGCATTCTTCTCCGACTTGCGCTTCGTACCACTGCTGTTAAGGATTTGATCAATTATGTCATCCACGTTGGGTGGTTTTGGAATATATAGGATGGATTCCATATGCATGGAGAGAGAGGCTATTTTATTATCCTTGTGTCGACCATAATATAGCCCATTCACTTTGAAAAGGATATCCCAAGTACCTTCTCCGAGCTCATCACATCTGATGGGTATTGATTGATCTCCCTCCTTCTTATAGTAAGTACACCAATGTGATACCGGTAGGCAAATGTGATTACCATCCCAAATCTTTCTATAGGGAGTATCCTTGTCATCTCTCGCCTTCCACTCTTGAGCAAGAGGAGTAGGAATGTCCATATTTAATGTCACGTACTCCTCAATAATATCAAGTTGGTGGCGAATGTACGGACTCACGGGGATCAGTATGTAGTCCCCATACTGATTGTGCATTATCTTGACATCCGTGGAAGGGAGCATTCCCGTTTGGAGTACTACGCTATGATCGCCATAACGCAAGACTTGTTTAAATTTACGCTGTAGCGGTGTAGGATTATGTACCTTGGTTGTTTCTTCCACTGGCCTCAGTTGTAGATGATCTGATCGTAGCGAACCTTGTAACGTTTGACCGCCATTTTGTCCTACTAGTGCAGCAGATGGAGTAGATGCCTGAAAATGAAAAAGACTGTATTAAGTTTACGTTCAAGGGAGGAGAGGGAGGGAAGTAGCCACTTACCATTTTAGTTGGATAATAGAACAGGGAAGTAGAGAGAGAGAGAAAATGTGCGTCCGTCACTCGTGTGATTCAACGATGGAATGATTCTCACTGTGGAAGGCTCGCTATTTATATAGAAATGCTTGATTCTCATTGGATGACGATCCTCATTGGACAATAACATCAAGCTGATTCCAAATCTGGCCTCCGTTTACCAATCCGAGCCTTCGTTCGCCCGCTGGAGCTGTTTCTTGGGAAATTCTAACTCTGTCGTTTTTCGCCAATCTCGCAAAATCTTAAATGGCGTCTCACATCTAAACGAAGGCAGATATGAACAAGCCGTGTCTTTTAGCGAATTTGTCTCACTCTTAGCTTTCAAACGAGCTATTGCACGACTTTCTACGATCTCTAGAAGCAAAGTTGGAAGATCGGTGCCGGGGGGGGGGGGGGCGTCAGCGAAACTTTTTCTCTCCGATTGACTTGAAACTCACCATACCGATGCAGAATTTCACGCTGAATCCGAATCTGGCCTCCGTTTTCCCATCCGAACACTGCTTCCACTCGAAACATCCCATTTTCAACCCAACATTCATCAGATTTCACGAAAATCATCACACACTATAGCCTCAAGTCAAAACCTGGCGGTCGCCCAAGTCCACCACGACACTCTGTCGCTTTATCGAGGGGGGGACGTCAGCGAACCTTTTGGACCAACCTGGCCGGCACACCACGACAGACCTCTGTCGTTCCAGAGGGGGGGAGTCAGACTCGAAGTACCACGGCGGCCGACCACGACCTCTGTCGTTCCAGAGGGGGGGGGACGTCAGCGACGCGGCCATCTTGCGCTATCCAGAAGTGGAGTTTTGCTTACTACTTGCAGCTCTGCCCTTCAAAAAAAGAGGAGTAAAAGAGTCAGGTTTAACTTCCAGAACTCGTTGTTTATATTCCCTCTTCTTTTCGTTTTCATTGTTTTCTATGCACTGCTAGAAGACTTTGGTTGAGGTGACTTCTGGCCAACGAATTGAACACCCTTGGATAGCAAAATCCTTTCGCCGATACATCAGCTCTAACATAATCACCATCTATTGAGGAATTATTGAGTCGTTGCACCGGTCAGTGGCATGAAATCTGGTTCCAAAATGACGTTTGTGCAGATATTTGTCAAATCTCTGAGCTCGTCATGTCTGCTGATAATCAAACGCCTTTTGGTCAAGACAATGCATGTTCAATGTCCAATAATTTGTCACAACCACAAGTGGTTGGCATACGCTCAAGAGAGATATTATACCACATGCGTAGAGCATTCAAAAATTCCTGCTTGGCTAAGGAAAACCCTTTTTTCATAATGGGTAAAACAGTCAATGAGCTAATAGTCCTCTAATGACCTCAAAATCATCCATTATCTATTACATAACAATGACTTTTGATCTCTACTAACAAATCTACGAAATCTAAGATAAAGTAGATATGTTAGTGAACAATTCGACCTCTATGGACGTATCAGAATACATTACAAGGACATAGATGTGAATACTTATTTAGTAAATGGTTGCACTGGGACCATGAATGCACACATATCTACATTTTGCTATTTACCTGGAATTGTGGTTCATAGATGCACATTAATCTCACACTATCTTGGAAGATCCATATGTGTACCAATTGAGAATAGCTGACACAGAATAATGAAAATCTCTATTTATTGAGTATAAGTAGCTACGATGCAAGCTAGCCATTTTCTCAGATCATCTCTGTAACCTCATTCCAATTTCATTACAAGATCGCTGGATCATCAGTACTTCCAACATTGAAGCTGCACCATCTCACTTGCCTTATTGCATATTATTATTCAAAATACATACAAAAACTTCGTACGTCACTTTAGCTGCAGAATTTGCATAAATGAACTATAGTCCACCAGTTGGTTACAGGACGAAAAATCGTACCCAAAAGATGACAAGGATATCACCGAATCGAAAGCGGTGCTTTGTTCATATAGGAGAATTTATTTTTCTTGCAATATTCATTAGCATTCTGGTAGCTCTGCGCTTTTCACTTACTCCTTTTTTGCGTGGTTTCATCTGTAATGACGAGAGTTTGAAATATCCATATAAAGAAAATACTGTACCATATTGGTCTGTCCTAGTTGGTGGCTTCGCAATCAATTGTCTGGTAATATTCATTGTAATTCCTGTAATGATTAACCGACAAACAAGTGGTCAAGGCAACATAACAGGCTCCATGTTTTTTACGTTTTCCGTAATATGGTCAAATTTATTAATGTTGCTTTGTGGTTATTGTGCTACGTATATCATTACAGAAATCATGAAACATATGATTGGGCTCCAACGGCCCCATTTCTTAGAGTTGTGTAAGCCTAACTACGATGGCGGTTGTGCTAAATCGAAATATGTTAAAAATTATACCTGTTCATCAAAGGCTACTAAAGATCAATTGTATTTAGTAAAGAAATCATTTCCATGTGGTCACTCATCAAGTGCTTTCTATTTTGCGATAATTTTTGCTATTTTACTTCAAAGGTGGATGAAGTGCCATCTACTCGTTTTGTTAAAAATATTGTTTCAGGCAACGATGTTCGGGTCTGCTCTATATATTGGCACCACACGAATTTCTGACTATAAACATCATTGGAGCGATGTGTTAGCAGGTGGAGTGCTTGGCATCGTGGTGGCAATCTGGATATATTTTTGCTTTCGGCAATATATTTATGAATCATCACATAATATGGGTAATGTAATCCAAGTATTTAACTTGCAAAGGAAATAAGAAGGTCGTGGAAATAGTAATTGTATATGAGCATGGAATTTTAGGCAACTTTTAAGTATTTAATACATTATGTGAATAAGAATATTACAATAATTTGAAATGCACATTTCGGTGATTTAATTGTCCAGTGTGATGATTATAAAACAATTAAAGCATTGCTTCTTATAATCAGACACTTCTTATTTACATGATACATGCATAGCCTACATGTTCGTGTTTGCATCGAAACGTTGATGAAGTGACACACTTGCGTATTGATTACACAACTTTTATTTTAATTGTTTCCATGATCAAATCATTGAAAATTATTGATGCTTAAAATGAAGCCAGAAGCTGAGAGAGAATAGGTGTGCCTGCTGTGAGAGTATACATGCATGTAAGACAGGGAATCCCAGATCACTATGATTTTGGCCAGAGTCGGAGGCCTATCCAAAGAGCGTTTGTTCTCAGGCGTTAAGATTTTGGTGACCTCCGATTTCGGCATAAGGTTAATGCTGTCGACTCCATCATGTTTTTCAGAAGGAATAATGGAGTGCTGTGGTGACTTGTATTTCAGTTGTGAATCTAGTATGAATATAGAGTATTCTTTATTGTTCTTAATCAAACTGTGGGATCTTTGTTGAATCAACTATACCGGCATATTGATGCAAAATTCTGCATCGTCTCATAACATTCATAGAAACAGATTGATGCGCGCATTGCAGTGCACACTATACATAGGTTGAGGTAGGCCTACAGGACCAAACAATACATGCATACTGCGCATCGGCAAATCAGACTTTCATTGAGTTGATGATAAGTATGGTTCATAAATCATAGAATGTGTGAAGTTTCTTTCTTATACTTATTTGCTACGTGTATAATTCATTTAGTTGAGAAGTGATACTCTATGAATAAATTGTCTGATTAATGCAGTTATATAGTGACAGTCATAAATCACAACATATCATTATCGATCATATATTTCACATGGCTTCTTAGTATCAGTGCTTTTACGAATATTCTAGCAAAATTGGTACATGTAGGTAATTTTTCAAAAGCATGGTTTTGCAGCAATTTACAGAAAAAGTATCTTTGTTGTTGGCTTTAGAATTTTTAAAATAATGACATTCGATGTAAGATTTACTTATGCAAACTAATACATGCAGTATTGGCTTTTATGCCATTCTTAGCTTTCACAATTATCTTTTTTGATGTTTAAATGGATTTGACTTTCATTAATTGCTAGAGATGTGCACGGCTCCTCTAGATGAGGCGCGAGTCAATGTATTTCGGAAAGGTTCAAGCCGTGCTGTGCCTCATGCAGTAATAGCGGAGCCGAGCCGAACCGACGAGCCGCAATAATATTGGGCAAAACTTTGGTTTCATAGGCCTACTAACAGGCCGGCCTACACGAGGCATGTTCACAAGTGATGGACAGTAGAACATTTGGTGTACATGGAAATAAATGCGTCATGCATTACTGAGGAACCATTCATTTATGTCAGGTGCTATAATCTTGATTAGAGTTTGTAGCAGCAGCATCACAATCTTCTAAATCGTCCAGCTTGCATGGATGCAATTCTATTAGTTGTGCTTACGAGTTAGACTGCTACGAGCATTGAAACTTGTATTATTGGATTCACGGAAAGGAAAATGGCCTGGATGTTACTTATATGTTGCTAACTGATAGCAATGCAGAGGTCTAGACCTGCATTATGGCCACAATTGTCTATTATTATCATGTAAGATCAGAATGAAAAAAATGAAACTTTTGCGTCACAACTCCGTCACAGTAGGCTTTGAACGCGCAGACACGCTGCAATCACGTTGCGACATTTCAATGCACAATCGAGTTCAATTTGTTCGGCTTGTAAACTAGGTCTATCGGAGCGAAAGGTAGTATCATCAGACTAAAATGATATTATCAACTGATTTCAGGACCATCGCGCTGTTCACAGAACAAGTCATGAAAAAGAGGAATGCATCATAATTTTCACAGAATTTTATTTGCGGGATAAGTTATTGACAACATGGAAGTGTCCTTTGATGGCGTGAAAAGTAAGCATATGTTTACATATTTCAAATTATAAATGCGTGCTCTTACTACATGTATATTCATAAAAAATGCATGTGGCTATTTCATATGAGCTGATGAATATAGTGCTGATTTGCCTTAATTCTGAACAAAAAACGTCTTGAATGAATCTTGAAATAGGATTGTTGACTGTTCAAATTTGCTTTTCAACAGTATCTGGTATGTAATGGTCATTAATGCTAAATAAGACTGGTCGCGGGCCGATCACGGACACTTCAGAAATCGGTGTGGATAGCGTTGAATGCAGTGAATTCCTCGCATTACTTAAACTTCTACCCATTGTGCATGAACTAATAAAAAACAACCAAGTATCGATGAATCGTCATCGTAACCACAAGCCTTTTATTTAAAAATCAATACATATTTGGAAGTATTTAAATTGAAAAAAACAACACTGACCAAACCAGCTGACAAATGTCTCTTCAGTTTTGGAATAATTATCGTTTATGCGAGTGCCGTTCAAGGAGGAAGGCTGCGGTCGTAGAAATATATCTTTTTCATCCACGGAAGACATCGGGTCTCTTTCGTCGCACCTCTGAAGATCCGGAGATGACGAAGTTATTTGTCAACTCATCGCATTCTAGTTTCTGAAAAACGCAGAAATTTTGGTTACCGCATAAAATTTATTGAATTTTAGGTTCTGTGTGAAGGAAAATATTGACTTTTGTGACCCCAAGAAAAGTTAGCTAATACGTAAAAGTGAGTTACTTAGCAAGTCACCCCAATTCAACGTATTAAGACGTGTAATTAATGTGCTTGAATGCCATGAAATTTATTGCACGACTGCACGATAAAGAAAATATACAATAAAGTAACACAAAACATCAATCTATTTGACACTAAGTTACAATTTAGCTGCATGGCGACCTTTCATTTTAGTTTGAAGAATTTTATTCTTTATGCGTTAATCGCCTTAACGCACGACTTTTCAAAAGTCTTAATCATGTACAAATGAACTATCAGTCTTTACAAGCATCAAAGATAATTTGCAAAATTTATGTGATAGGTAGAGTACTTCCTATGAATACTTGAAATAAGGACTTGAATAATCCTTATACTATGAAATAAGACACGAAGACTGGAGTGCTTTATTTTCTTGAATTATAACAATAAAGCATGCGCTATCTAATTTAAACCATGTTTGCCATTTGAAAGTAGAGCTCTATTTTCTCTTGGATAACAAAGTATCGGCGAGTTATGAAGCCAGAAGCGAAATAAATGTAGAAATCCGAGCGGTCTGGGATTTCTACATTTTCTTGCCAGCCTGAATTCATAGAATATTTCATCTTCTAAATTTATAGCAATGTTCAAAAATTATGCCTGATTATATTTTTATTTGTTCAAATTAACCAATAGGTGCAAAAGAGCACCAAGACAGGATGATGAGGAGTTACAAAAGGAAATTCATGATACAGGAAGTTTATCTTGCCCTCCCAGAATTAGCCATAGCACGCAAGCCAACCGCCTTTGATTATGGTGGCACACAGGATGAGTCATCAGCTGTAAACCATAAGCCAAAAAAACATTTTGTGTGTCTTATACAGTATATGCATGTCTATTTTTCGTGTCACATAGCATGTATCCTTCTCTATGTTTGCGTTCTTACAGTAGTTGGAAAGTTTCATATTCTTCTGCGTGCTTTTGTTGTCTGTGACAACTAATGATTTGTATATAGACTACTGTGAAAAGGCACCCAAAATGCCTTGTGTTTATTTTATGTTGGAATACAGCCGAGTTTTGATGTAAAGTAAATTTTGGATCTCAAGGTTGTGCTTGTTTGTCCAAAGCTGTATTTTGGCATGTAATTCTACACAAGATTCTTAAGCTAATTGCAACAATACTAAAATTATGTTGTTACGCAGCTCCACGATTTCGAAGACTAACAGCACATTTTTATAGATGCTCTGATTTTTCTTCTTTAGAGTTGGTATCTTCTTCTTCTTTCTTCAGCCAGAGGTTCTAAAGTGTTAACTACTGAATCTGAATCCTCGTTGTCATCGCAATCAGTCCCTCTTTCACTTTCTAGCAGCCTTTGAAGGAGACTGTAGCTATTATTTTGCGAATTTTTGCAGCATGGCGTCGCTACATTGCGAATATGTCTGTGTTCCTCGAAGATTACCTTGCTGCACACAAGGTGATGGTGAATATATTTGAACTTTCATCAATCATTTTCGTGCAATATAAGAACCTTGCAAGCACGGTTTGCATCATTTTTTTGATAACAAATCTTTACCGTTCAAACACAAGATTGCGATGTAACTGAAACTCGCACAACAACGCCTCGGCTATAATGCAATCCAGTATTTCATTTCAACTGCGAATCCATGGCAAAAGCTTTATTTCTGTTATTACGGAGCTTCTTATTGCAAAACCATTGTGCAATGCATCTTGTGTCCATAATTGCACACCCTGAGGACCGACGTAGAATAAAAAACTGTCTAAAATACACTGTGAAAATTCAATATGTCAGTCTAACCGTTTTGTCATTTATTGTCTAGTACAGTCCGTTTCATAAAAAGTGGATCATCCTAAAATTTGACTAAATAAAACATAAGTATGATACAGAAAGCATTTTTCATGTTATTTCATGTCCCTGATATATTTAAATGTCCTTATGTGATCTGATAAGCTATGATACAGTAACGGTTCTTAAGAAGCTAATATTTTGTGGCCCTACCCTTATTGTCAATGACATTACCAATTCGTCTAGGCATTGATTCGATGATATCGTTGATTTTTGACTGATCTAACTTTCTCCACTCTCTTTTTAACAGTGACGTAAGTCTCGTTATTGTTCATTTGTGCTTTGTATTGTTTTCAACCGGTAAGAGATAGATTTCTAGCTGAAAGCAATCAGGAGTGCTGCCAACACCACCGCAACGAAGTCAGGAAGCAACGGAACATGAAGTCCAGTTAATCACATGTAGCAGTTACATTATTGTTGATGAATAATGGTGCTATACTGGCTCTGATTGACCAATTTTCTTTATTTTTGTTTTGCTTGATAGCTTTTGGCTTGTAGAACAACATATTACATAACAAAGGAAACAAATGTAATTTTATAAGAGTGAGGTATGATTTTGTGTAACATTGCTAAATGAAGATCAAATTATCTACTACTTTTCTATCTATAACAGGAAAACAACTCAATATTCATGCTTGAAATTTCCAACAATGATATTTAGTAAGCACAACTGACATATCTTCCAAATTTCAGAGAAATTCGTTCAAGTTTGGCGGAGTTAGACAAAGTTGAAGTTAAGGCGATGTTTAAGGGTGATCCATTTTTATGAAACAATCTGTATTTAACAAAACTTCATTTTGCTTAACTTTACATAATGTAGTCCTACACTAATACCACAAATATTGTCTTTAGTCGGAGTGTCACAGGGTGCATTAAACTGCAGTCATGAATCGTTGCGAGACCAGGATCATCGTCTGGGTTGATAATCTCCTCTAAACACAACCAAAAATGAACCACATTTTCAAAAATTACAAATTCATCCAAAGAAGTCACAAAATTCAACCGGTCATCCAAGAATATCAAATTAACTTATCATATCCTAAATTGCGGCCAAAATGACACCAATGCATTGACTTCTCCACATCAATTCAGATCCTCCAATCTTGAAACTAAAATACGAAAAGCAGCCAAGTTTCTGAACAGATCAACTTCAAAGAAACTGAAACTCTCTACGTCAATCTCCCCTACACTATCAGTTACTGTAGCCTAATCATTATCAACTATCGAAACCATCTCACGAGTTTGACATCTTTGGATGATCGATTGAATTCTGTGACTTCTTTGAGTGAGCTTGTAATTTTTGAGAAATTGGTTCATTTTTGGCTATGTTCATTAACTCCAGACGAGGATTGAAAAACCTGTGCTCGCGACGATTCATGATTGCGGATGAAACAGACTGCAAGGATGTCCACTTGAACTATCGTCGTACAAACCCAGAACGGAAATCGGAAATGTGGCCTTTTTCAGACATTTCCTTATTCGGCAACGCATTCATTTAGACATTTTCTGATAGGCCTCTTCGTTTCCCAATATTGCAATGAACGGCTACCAAGATTGTGCAATGGATCATGGTATCCTGGATGCTATAAATGCAAGTTGAATCTCATCAAGTTCAGTAGATCTTCAGATGTTACAAAATTTATGACGTTCAGTGCATATCACTTTCTTGAAAATTTTGCGTAATCAATATTTTGGGTCGCTATTATTTTCACAAACTACAATTTATGCCGACTGAAACTAGGGAACCGTTGTTCGAAACTACTTGTAGTAATTATTTTTTATTGAGGAAATATGTCTTGTCTGCACATGTAGATGTTAAAAATTTTGTATTGAAAGAAAGTCAAGTTGTTTATTATAAAATCGTAAAAAAGGTTGATCAATATATTTCGACTATTACACCATAACCATTATCAAGAAAAGATTTCATGGTAAATACAAAAGATTTAAAATTTGATGTAGAGAATCATAGAATTAACACTGTAAAGACTTATAAACATGAATGATATCTATTATGCGTAGAATGAAAAGATATCTGGCAGCAGAAATGTGCTGCTAACCCATCTCTCCTCAACCTCCCAACCAAAAATTCATTATGAAAAATTACATGTACAAAAATTCTTTCAGCCCTTCACATTCAGCTCGACTATTTATCGAGGGCTTAAGCTTGCGTATAAAGATGGATTCCTTGAGTCCTAAATTTGGTTCATCGTCTGCTGTTGTTAATATCTTTATGTTAATTTTTTTATTTTTGCATGTTATTTTGTGGTTAAAAATAGATGAGCGAGAAGTATTTAAAGTATTCATGTCTATAAATCTTTATAGTGTTAATTCTATGATTCTCAACATCAAATTTTAAATCTTTTGTATTTACCATGAAATCTTTTCTTGATAATGGCTATGGTGTAATAGTCGAAATATATTGATCAACCTTTTTTACGATTTTATAATAAACAACTTGACTTTCCTTCAATACAAAATTTTTAACATTATTTTTTATCACCACTGCTGTGGTACGGCGATTTGTTAACAGCACCATATGTAATGCTATCGCGAATATGCAGCACATTATGCAGTACTTATGTGTAAATAATGTTTGCTATTTAATGAAAAATGCGGTCTCGGCAAAGCTCAAGCAGGTACTGTCTTGGTATGAGATGACTATGGCCTAGTATTCGCATCCTCAGTAAAGGTAACTTCTTGCATTAATACAAAAAATGACTTTAAGGATTTAACAATTCATTGCCTCCGGCTTTCGCGAGATCGAAAAGATATTTCAATGCGCCTTACTCCTTGCACCATCATGAAAATTCCGACCTGGTTTCATTGACTCATTAACATCTCGGCTAGAGTTTTTAAAACGCCCGTAAATAGCGATTAATTTTTTTAAAGCAGTTCGAGCGTGCAGAGTTGAGAACACCGATGCAAATCAGATAGATTCAAGATTTAGCTCAAATACTCACGTTCCAAACTTGTCCCGCCTCAAAGCACTGTTTGATTATTCGATAATCTCCCTTCGTCGAATATCCGGATGACAGATGTCTGGAAAGAAAAGAAAATAATTACGGTACCTACTATTACATCTTCTGCATTGAACATGAAAAAGAAAATGGAAATTGCTTCTAAAAGTTGACTTTCTATCTTGCACTGTTTTGGAGCAGACTTCGATTCACATTGACATAACTGAAATGCTATTTTATGTTATGATACTGTATATATATATATTTTATGATACATAAATAATTCAATAATATATTCACTTGAGTAGATGTCAAGGAACCTTAGAAGAGGAATCGATTCATTGAATTAAGATTGATGGATTATTAGCAACTTTTGAAACATAAGTGGCAGCGTAGGCCTTTAGCACAAATAGCCATAAAATTGCACTAGACTAATGAATGTCATTTTCTACATATTTCCTCTTGCCATCTATAAGTGGTTGCTATTGTTGCAAGCGCTTGGTGTCTGGTGCCTGCTGATATATGATATGTGATTTCAAGAATTGAACACAATCGCTTTACATAGTTTTGATGTGAAGCAAAAGTGACAGAAGGCCCTCCCGCCTTCATATTGCGCCTGATAATGGAGCCATGTCAACAATTGGTTTGCCATAATTCACTAGGTGATATGCCTCGCGTAATTCACCCGTAATTACGGAGTATCCCAAACATCATTGGTTAAAAACATTCTATTCTTCTATGCCCGTACATACGCGCTGCACTAAGAGTCAGAAATCACTTGATCTGATGCTGTTAAAACATGGGGATGTTTAAGAACACGCGCGGGCGAGCGTTTATAGTTTGCGCGTCGTCTACGGTCGTCTGCGTTGCCGTTTGAACCACGGATGAACCGCTCATGAGACGCAATAGCAGCAATGTCTCGCGTAGGTACGGATGTTTAGGGTCATGTGTGATTACATGTAATTGAGCGTGGCATGTCAAATGTAGCATAAAAATGAATAGCTTCTGGAGAAATTTGTTGAGGACGCGATGATAACCTTGAGTTTATTGCCAAAGAGTAGTCTAGGACCACGGCTTCGAATAGCAGTCGCAGCAACTAGACCTAATACAAAGCTCTGTGGGGAGGTGGGCTAATCTCCGAATTCGGTCACTAGTAGATGTCATGAGACTTCCAAGAAAATTGTAAAAATCTGACAATGTGAAATTGCTCTTGTATAAAAAGCCAAAAATGACTTCATATTTAAGGACTGGTAGATATGGGTCGCTTTGTCTCTGCAACTGCTTCAACTGTCTTCAATTGCTACTTTTTAAGTAAAATTTTTTTTAAAAAAGTATTTAATAAAGGTAAAGTATTTGATTAAAGAAAGTTTTTAGAAGATATAAAGGTATTTAATCGATGCATTCAGCAATGTGAATAAATCAAATCAATATTCGTCAATGTTTTGAAGCATTTGCGAGATTTGACTTTCCGGTGAATTTTCTTCGTTTACTTGATCGCTCGTCTTCGCTAAATTTCTCCATCTCCCATAAATGATCCCGCAATCGTCTTGAGAAACCCTCTCCCCCTAAACGATTGAATAATATTGCTACACGACACTTTATTTGACTTTCTTTGAAAATGAGGTCGAAGTTTCATGTCGGTGATTTTATTATTATCGGTGAGTTAATTACAGTGCTTAAATAAAAGTGTTGGAATTTTGTCACGTCTTCCTAAAAATCAAGCTAAAGACGTCTACACAGACGCGTTGTTTTGTGCATTTAAGCGTGTGATAGATTGTAGAGAAATAGGCCTATAAACAAATACGCAGGTGGGGCAATGTTTGAGTCCAGCCACTAATGCAGATTTCCGTTCGCGTATGCGGCTTATTTGAGTGTGACAATAATTCAATGAAATGCAGTTGACGCTTTAATGCAATATTACAGAGCCAGTAAACACTTTCATTTTATACAAATTAAAATGCATTTTGAGTTAGCTTAAAAGTGAGTTGCTCTGAAAGCTCATTGAAGTTTAAACTTGACTTCTGGCATCCGCTGTTTCAATACATATTCTCAATGAGAACCCTTACACACTCAAACTTTTGAAATCTACACTGGATCATCGTGAGCGAAGATAAATGTAAGTACTTGTTCACATTAAATCAATAGCTTTCTCTGTCGTCTAGATTGCTCTCTCAAAACATTACTTGAGGAGTTGATAATGGTGTAAATTTCAAAATTAATGGATTCAGCGATTTCAAGCATCGATGAAACTACTTGTGAATTGCAAGGTATGAAAATAATGAAATTGATTGTAGACGAATGCTTTTCAGATGATTTAATATCTATTGAAGCGGCCGCCAGAAATGCCTCTGTTAGTAGCCTATTAGATGCAGATGATAACTATCACTTACTTCTTGTCGTCAGATGTTTTCAAAAACATGGTTGGCTGTATGATCATCAGTGTAAAATGATTTATTCTTAACATAATCAAATTATCATACTTCACAATCGATTATACAGAACGAGCATCATCATCTCAATTATTCATAGGGAGATAGACAACCCATACTAATCAGGCACTAATTCCAATTTCAATATTCAAAGTAAAATACTAACAAGAGATCTCGTGTTTCTCATTATGGTGCGATTTCATTGTACTGTGCTTATATTTTAATACGTATTAAAAACTTGGGTTTTGGGTTTTGATAGAAATAAAAATGCCAAATTTCTATTTCGACCGTCTGAAGTGGCCATCATCAGAATTCTACTAAATCACTGGCATTTGCTGAACTATACAAAATTCAAAATACACGAGATGCTTGACTGCAGCACTTAATAACTTATGATTTCGAATTCATTCCGCAAAACTTAAAAAGAAATAAGCTATCAAGTACTTAGTCAAGTATCTGTGTATTTTGAATTTTGTATAGTTCAGTAAATGCCTGTGATTCAATACAATTCTGATGATGGCCACTTCAGACGGTCGAAATATTATTTCAAATATTTGCAATCGCAAAACACCTGTAAAGTTTCGGGTTTTCACCCCAAGTTATAGCCTAAAACATCATATCATACGAATGATTTGAATATTAACTCGCTCAGGAAATTCATGCACTTGAATTTTCAGTAGTATGGACCAATCTCCATGTAGAATACTTCATGCATAAATTTCAATGATTTTACGTGAAGATAGACATAACATATTTCCGAAACATGGTGAATTTCTGGACTTATGATTTTCTGTTGATGAAATGCTATTCACTCATGTTTTATAAGGTTCAGAAGATTTTCTCTAATGGCCCTTGTATGACTGCAACCAATACATGTTTTGGGCTACAACTTGGGGTGAAAACAATGAAATTCAATGAAATTGATCAAACAAGCTGCAAGCTATGTAGTGAAAGTCCTCACAGAAGCTTTTCCTGTTAAAATTTGTTTTTGGCGATAATTAGATCACTGTGTTGTTGTATTAAATGAGGGCTTCTTTTAATCTACATCAGGGTCCAAGAGAATCTGAGGCATCGACTATAGGAATAGTGATGAGACCCTCTTCTTTATAATATTAATCATTTGACTTAATATCATTGTTAAGTTATATAGTTATATACTTATATAGTTGTAATCATTGCTAACTTTGGCATGATCACTGTCTGAAGAAATCAGATCTTTAAAGTAAGTTCATTTATATCAGTAGGTCTAAGTTGCTCACTGCGCAGCCAACTAGAGTTTCAGTTGCCAAATTGACACGCATCCGACATGATATTACATTCGACAAATTAACTTACCAGAAAGATAAATGCTGGAACCACAGAATTAGATTGTTTAAGCGTATCACTTTGCTAGAAGTGCAAACTGATTCAAACAGATGGCACATGCAGGAACTTACTAAGTGGGCAAAAAGAAATTTTTAATACCTTTGAGAAAGAAAAATAGTCGTGCGTCGCTTGCGGATTGCTCTGAATTGCTTCAAAATGCTCCGATCGCCACGATTCCTTCAGATTCGAAGAATTCAGATCATTGCGCAAAAGTTTTCTCGATAATGTTGGGCCCTCCGATCATTATTAAAAAAAGTTAGCAGGCGCATGAAAAAACGTTCACAAACTTCTCGGTAGAACTTGGCATCATCTGTGTCTCTTTGCTGTGTGATCCGGTTGATAACAGTCACTGAAACTTTGCACAATTTGGCGTGTTTAATGTTGAACTGGCTGCTCATTGTTCGATTGCTATGGTCATAGAAATTAACAATACCATAGAAATTTTTATCTACTTCTATGGCTATGGTATTATGTCAGCAGGTTGTGCCATTTCATTTACGTTACATGTTCCAATATTTCCTTTCTAGTCAAACGGAAGAAGAGATAAGATGTCTAATTCTGTGGCTGGAACCGATGTTGTCGTTACAGGACCGCTAGGTGGTATATAATGGTAGGCACCAAGCTATTCAATCAAATATGTTGTTATGAAGAATTCACTTGAGTTTTCATGAATTGAATGATTGAAGTTGCTCGATTTGATGATTAATTGCACACTGCTTACAAAAATCATAGTTTTAATCGAATCATTTAGACATCTAGGCAGATTGAAAGCAGACCTGATGCATATCAGAGATAAACGTATTATCACCCTGATGATGGTTGGTGGTCCACTGGCCGAAAATTCGGTTTTCAATGAAAGGAGTACCCAGTGTAGTTTGGCTTTGATACTAAGCAGACATTTGAAAGACACGTCGATATTGATGACACGCCTATGAGGATTTTTGATGAAGTTTAAGGTCAAATGAGAAAGATTAGCAGTGTTTACTTCATGGTTAACTAAATTTCAGAGGCAATATGCGCTTCCATTCGGATTACAAAATTGATTTATTTCATTTTTTAATGCCCTTCTTTATATGTTATCGAAACTTCAATCATAGAATTTGAAACCATAAAACCGCAAAGTAACTTTGCAACCTTCTTAGCTGCCGCAACAAAAGGAACTCTTGTGGATCAGCATTGTGCCGCCCAGAGGAAAATGTAATCAATAATCACAAGTTCTTCCAAAAGTAATTTGAAATATTCTATAATCGATTGAGTAAAGATCTGATCAATAATCAAATCTATTAAATATCAGTTTAAATGCAGCATTGGAAGAATACCAAATTTGCATAGAAATCTTGCGTTTCGTATCACTGACCCAAAGTCGACCCAAAATCGAAGGCAAAGCATCATGTTCTATCTGCACAAAATGACGAAATATTGTTTTGACAAACTTGCTACAGCAAAAATGATATACTTTCCAATTTCACTAATGCACAAATATTTGCTTTCAACCCAACTTTGTTCTTGAGTCACTACACACTGGCAAGAAACCAGTTATGCAGAGTACTTTTTAAACCAATTATAGGGCGTCGACAAATGACAAAATAGATGATGACAGGGCCTGTAACTTTGTGAGTGTTTCGAGTATTGAGGCGGTCGTCTCATTGGCACCTTAACAGTTTACATTTAGTCACAGAGGTGCTTACAGCCAAAAAAACGTCCCATCAAAAGTCAATAGATTTAAAGAGCGGTATAGTTAACCGGGTGGCTTGGGAGATCAGTTTGAGATTTCTCTTCTGAAGTGGAAAAACGATTTCTCTACGCAAGAAAAGGAAAACGATGTAGCTCCACCATTATTTGTCTTAGTAGTTTCTTCAATTATAACCAGATAAAACCATAAATGTTCAGCCAACCGGGCCTTGCTCCGATGCGATGTCAAATCATCGTCACGCTCTGCAGTCACCTGTTTATAGCTTCAAGCAAAGGCGGAAACCGGCCGAGATTTTCGATCCGGTCCGGTGCGGCGGCGGCCGGCAAGCAGCCAAGATTTTAGGGCCGGGAAAAAGGGATGCAGTGCCGAACAAGACGGAACAGCGTCACGAATGTTCCTTTCCTCATACCGCAACGCACCCCTACAGTGTACAATGTGTGCTGAGATTCATTTTGAGAGATTCCACCGATTTGCGATGCAATTCTCAGACAAACAATCAAACCATCTAAACGCAGCTAAGCTTGCATGCGAATATGTGACATCATCGCCCCAGATGTAAAGGTGGAGGCTTATGATTTAAGCCTCCTACGTGTCTTTCCTTCTTCCTTATGATTTTAAAGTCAATAATGCAATAAGGCGACACATTGCAGGTGAGGTAGCATCTAATGCAAATATAATGTCAATAGAAAATTGGGATTAAGTAATAGCAAATAGATGACGAATGAAGTAACACAGACAGCCATTTTTCTAAATTATTCTTTCTACAAATGAGCATCCAATTAGCTCAATACTATCAATCCAATAGCAAATAATCTACTGTTGCAATAGTAATCCATAGTAAACATAGGGCTTTGATAATCTATTTTGAAAAATGAATGAAATTGAACTGAACAATTTAATCAAATACTGTATCAATCAACTGGTAGAATATGCAACATGTATTACGTTGCATTGCGTGTAGCAAAGTCCGATATACACATGCAGCTGTTTCTTGCAGCAAGGCGTATAGAAATGCTGAAAATATGATGATAGAACTGTGTTAGTAATAGAATGCTTCTGGCATAGAGAAATAAAACCACTATTTCATTTTTGGATACTGGGTGTCCTCACTAAGACGCTTGTGCAGGTTTGCGAGAAAGCCAAAATTAAAGAGATGTGGAAGCGGTTCAGAACTTTTAACCGATCAATCAATTAGAAATTATCCTGGTTGAACGGCTTATCATGTGTTTCTACTGAGCCTAGCTTGGTTTACTCTCCAGAACAATTGCCTCGAGTACATTTAGGGCTCAGCATAACCGCAAAAATAACATTATTTCAATTCAAGATATCATGTTTATATGAGTCACTGTACACAAGTAGTTAACAGCTTCTTTGAGCATGAGCCATGGAAACAACAATGATTTGTATTCCTTGGTCATACCCTTCTCTTATGATGGTATGTAAAAACTGAAGCAATTGCCTAAATAAAGGTGCAGTAGTTATAATCATTTAGCCGATTGCCTCAAATTTTCGGATTCTAGGATTAATGAAAAAGGGTTAGATTAGGGCTTATATTAGGGTTAGATCCTACTTGCTTGATGACATATTGATAGATGCGTTGAGAATCACTTCGCATTTTCACATATACTTCAAATTCTAAAATGAATGAGTTATGCCGACATGCAAAGCGTTTTTGGAAGAGTAATAATAATACCTAGAGCTTCTCATAGCTATGCTTTCTTTGTACAGGCCTGCCTCATGATTCCCAAATAAATTTATTGTGCAATATGGATGCATCTCAGCTTTTAAAAGAAAACTTTTATAACATCAAAGGCCTACATTCTAAAACAATTGATGCAGTTTTGAGGAATATACGCAGTTAAACCATTTCAAAAGTTATAGATGATATGGGTAAAACTATATACGAGGCTCATGTACAGAAATTATGCTGAATAATGTGGGCCTACATGAAAGTATTCGATTAAAGAATAATTAGATGATTGGTACAAAGATGGAGCACATTTAGTGGTTTGCAATGGAGCCTACAGTGTGTCTGTATGATGATACAGCTTGATAGGTGGCATAGTGTTGATCTGGCAATTGCATAGAATCTTAAGTCGCTAGACATGGAAATTGAAATCGGGTCGGCGGGCACACCCGGGGGGGGGGGTAAACTAAAGAAGGACAAGATTAAAATTTAAACCTTACTCTTTGACTGATTCAAAACCCAATGATACAGACAGGCCGGTTGGGCAGGTGCAAAAAGTAAAAATGCGTATGTTTTTGCTATGCTATTGTGCATTGCATGAAGCTTAATTTCCATTCTAGAGGTTTTATTGTTGTCAATTTCTATGGGCAATTGAATAGGAGATAGCAGGGTATCATAGAAATAGATTGTTTAACTGAAGTTGACTAGAATGGAAATTGACTCAAGGTCGCGGCACCGCTGGGGGGAACCAAGTTGGGGCATGAATGACCAATGAAAAGCTTTGATTCACACATGCGACTGATTCTAACCCAATGATACAGCCGTTGACAAGTGTATCTAAATGAAAATGCGTGCGATTTATGTGCCACTATTGTGTATTGCATGAAGCTTAACCTCCGTTCTAGAGGTTTTATTGTTGTCGATTTCTATGCAGGGTATAAAGAAAATATCGAGCAAAGATTTTACATGTTGTTGCGATGTTATTTGCCATTTTTGGTTTAGAATTAGCGCTTTCATGGTTAAAGGTCCGAATTCTAAGGAACTTTCGCTCGTTTCATCGCATGCACAAATGTAACTGGTAAGGATATTATTCCTATTCATTATTATCGAACCAACTGCACAGCAGAGCCTTGGAGTTATCTCAAATGTGAGTCCAGTCTGCTTCCGTCTCTAGCATAGGATGTTCTATACGAGTCACAGTTTGCCAAAAAGGTTCTAACCGAGCGCATTCTAAGACAGGTTGAACAAAAGGGTCAGATAAACTTTCTCTGAACTGTTTCACAACCAACTTTGACAATTGATCCCTGAAGATTTAAGAGACGAAATAACTGGTGACGTAGGTACACGATAATTAACTTGTTTAGAAGCAGAGTTGTAATAGAGCCTATGCACAAATAGAAGCAATGTGATCGAGAAAATTCGGACTCTTATTCGACAATTTCAAGAGTTACAATGTTTCCGAGTTCGAAGGAGAGCGGATCCGGCGAGTCCTGGCTACTGAGTCTAAGTCCGCCTCCTCATCACACCTGCGCTGAATAGAGAAGAAAGAACTTCAATTCTGCTTAGTTGTACGAACAAAGAGATCAGATATCTTGGCTACTTTCCGCTCAAAGTCTAGAGACGACAATAGATAATGATGATGGCATCTTTTTGGACTCTGACAGCGGGTCTACTTCAGCACTCCTCTGTCTTTATTTTGAGATAAATACTGATGCAAATGTTGTACAGCCTAAATTTTGCTCGCAGAGAAAGATCCACTTGAGAGATGTCACCAGTTTGAAGATGATAGAAATCGAACAGTTATCGAAGCCGGCAGGAAGGAAAATTATAATTGATCTTGCTACTGCAGATTTATGATCTTCGTAGCAATTTTTTCATGATTGATTTTCATGCAAACGATCCGTTTTTGGCATCAGATACCATGTGATGAACTGAAACTCTAAAAACGCATCACTGATGTTGACAATGTGTCACAATAACGATTATGGCCACCGGTCATAGTCAATGTATGACACCATAGAAATCCGACGCTAATAAAGGGATACAACGGCCATGGACATAGAATATAATAGAACGACATGAGCATGTTATCACACGGGGGAGACGATTACCCGTTTCTGTCTTGACTGTTTACGCAATAAATCAGTGTGCTATTTGTGATAAAGAAGCTTTCTGACAAATAAGTCAAAGAAAATTGCTGCATGAAAGCATAGATTTACATGTATAAATATTATATTGACGGGGATAGCGAGTTTCCTTATTTACGGGTGACGGGTATGCCAGCAACCCCATAGCAGAAGCACAATAAGCACAAAATGCGTGCTATTGTCATTGTCATGCAATACATTATGAAAGCCTTGTCATTCTTTTTACCAGTCAATGGTCACGAAAGCTTTGTGTAGGTTGGCGCACGAGCTCAGGGAAGTCGCCATGGCATCCTGCTTTTAGATCAATGCATGAAAGCAGCACGTTTTATAATCTTGGATCACTTAGATGATGAAGCAAGCGTCATCTGCAATAAATTCACTATTGAGAGCAAGGCACTCAAACAATAGTGACCTCTTTATGCTTACAGAAGCCAATCACAGATAGAATGTCATAAAGTTGGCGATCACTAACCAAGACCGCAACCAAGACTGACTTAAGCACAGAATTAGACAACTTACTCGGCCGTTCTTCCGAGCGCACCCGAATGGGTTAGTGATACTTTTAGAGATTTGTTAGCCTGACAGTGTTTCTGTGCTGTCACCCCAGATCTCTATGGATGGGAATAACCGACGTCGTCAAAAGAACTATAGACCTATTAGTAAAGGTTTTCGATTTCAATAGCGACATCTAAGCTCAGTTAATGAAAAAGTGATTTCAACGTCGAATTTCATTAGTGAACTTGTAACTTGAGAAATCGATGAATTTCTTGACCTACTCCGGAGAATAATTCCGGCTGCTAATTCCTGTATTTTCTATATGACTAACCTACTGATGATGATGCTACTGGTATGTTGCTGCATCAAGGTTGCACATTAATTAAATTGCGATTGATTTTAGATGATCTGGTCAGCAAATAATTATTTCTGTCTAATTTCTAATCAAATTATTGATAATTCAATCTTCGAGTCAAAGGCTGAAAAACGTGAATGGGTCCAAATCCCATTATTTTCCCCCTAAGTCTCATTAAATTAAAAAGTCAACAATTTGATGAAGCAAAAAAGTGCAATTTTTTCAATTTATACAGCTACTGATGAGTAGCTACTATGAACACATAGATCTAGCACTCAATGATGCTCATCAGAGGACTAGAACGGACTGGCCCTTTAAAACTGACACATTGGTAACATGTCACATCTGATCATTTGCAGGAACTACCGATTCCATTATGAAGCGCAATCTGCTCCTAATAGTAGTAGAAAAGTCTCGTGAATAGCAAAGCAGCCGAAATATTTGTCTAAAAGTCAATAGGGCAGTTATCACAATGTTATAGAATAGATTTAATTTGTCTGACCAGTAAATCCTAATGTCACTCTTGAATGTATAGCATTTGTCGAAGATATCACAATGTCCTGATTAAAAGTCTCACTGTCTCTTATGATTTCACTTTATCTATAATATTTCCGCTGTGACATCCTTCTTGAATTATTATGTTCATACATGATTATCTGATTGTCTATTGAAGTCCGAAACGCACAATAAGTCTACTTGTCAGTAAATACTGAAATGGTTTGCGGCATGAGTAAGTTTGAATCACTGTATTGTACATAATCTCATAGCATCATCAGGCAAAATCGAAGCCATTATAATTTGTCATCAAAATTAATAGAAGATGAGCATGGGTAGGATGTACATGCATGTGTACATATAGGTTCGTCTGTTCATGAAAATTTTCAAAATATTCTTTAATGTGTCGAGCTCCAATGAACACATATGCGACCGATGATGTCATTGGTCTATAAGACTGAGATTATGGATCTATGAAGTTTCTTTCCACTGCATGGGTATAGAGACATGTTGTGTTGTGAGGTTGTGATGTGGGGATAATCCATTGATGCATACAAATGGTCTGCGCTCAATGTAAAAGGTTATTTAAAGACAGTTATGCCGAATGAATCTAAAAGTATTCTTCATAACTGATGTGTAATTTCTTTTCCTCTCAATATAATTTGTCAAAATATGTTTGAATACCTGTGAATTAGAATTTGAATTACAAGTACATAAACATAATCACTGCATATGCATACATTAAACTTGGAGATAGTGTTATTCTGATCAACTTCAATACAATTCAACCTTCATCTAACAATTAGGAAAAAATGCTGCCTTCTGATAATGAACAATTCTTACTTTATGACAAAATTTATGGATCTAGACTTAGCAGCCAACTTCTCAATTAATCACAGAAAACACAATACAAAATACTATTTTACAGAAAACTTCAATCTGCTTCCCATTGTATTTGTATGCGTTTTCTTCGATCATATCTGACAAGAAGAGGAACCGGGTAGAACTCTACAGACGCACAGAATCGCAGGATCAAAGTGAACATCGCTCTGTGAAAGTGGGCCCACCTGCTTCCTTTTCTTCGAACTCTATGATTTCCATCATTTGTGTATAGGATATCAAACGATATTTGAAAGCATTATCAACATAACAAATAGGATAATGCTTGAAAATATCGCATGATATCTATCACAACGCATAGTTTTACCTGTAATTCGCAGTGTGATATCTGATGGTTTCCGTTTGTTATGTACATAATACACGGAATATATCAGGCAATAACCATAGATTTCTAGATGCTATGGAAATCCATGCAGAAGTCCATGGAAATATCCAAATCTATTCATTTCCATTCCAGTCATTCAGCGCATGAAGACGGCGTGAATTTCCATCAATTCTGTTTATAGCCTACCACTCGTACATGTATATCAATGGTGTCAAATTATTGTTTTCTAACGTATTACTCAGATCCCAATGACGGTCATGGAAAGCAAGAAATTTTTGAATCTCGACATTCTTGAAATGTAGCATGACATATCATATTCAAGATAGCATGACTTAAGCTTGATAAAATGCATAAATGGTTCAATGGTCCGTCTAATTCTGATGGTACTCAAAGTTTGTCAGCTAAAAATTGTGCCTTTTATGACTCCCTCTAAGAATGAGTGAACTTATTGTAGCATCAAGAATCAAACATGGCCTCTGGGGTTGCTCAATAATTGAAGAAAATTCTATGCAATTTAATCAATACACAAGGCCAAAGTCGTGAAATCTTGCTGGTGCAGGTTATGGAGCATAGCATACCACCAAGCTGGGTATCAACACCAATGGACAGTGGCAGATTACAGTATGCGCTCACTTAAGATGGAATTCGTCGATGCACCCTATTATAAGAAACAAACAAGCCCCAATCTAAGCTTCCATTTCGCAAAATTATGAAGCAATCCTTTTATGTGCTTATAGCGACACACTAACAGACCTTTTCCGTTGAACCCCAGCTCTTCAAACTATGTATATGTGATATTTAGTCATCTAGGAATTCACGAAAATTTCCGTGTGATATTTTTTCATATAATACACTGAGATCATTGGAAGACCAGAGATATCTGCACTAAACTATGCGTTATACATACATGTCATTTTGTTTATCTCTCTATGCTACTCCCACACATGAATTTTGAATTATGTCTCTCTGTAAAATCCTTCCTTCTGATGATGACCAAAGAGCTGGTCGAAATATGTAAAGGTTTATGACAACAACAAAAAAATATTTTACAAATACTTGGGTTCCTAATTTTGATATTTGAAAAATGACCCAAGGCCTCTACACATTTATCTTTTCACTTATCAGCGGTCAATTTCAGTTCATCTGAGGATTTATTAGAGGTATGCTTCTGCAATGCAGGTGTGGGCAATTAACAAGACTTCCATAATACGAAAACTTCGGAACAGAGCATATTGAGACACAATCTGAATAAGTCACTTTGACTTGTGGCCTATATGACTCACGTTAGATATTGAAAGTTCTTACAACCTCCATGAATTGATTTCGAACACCCATCAGCCCATTTTAATTTTTAGAAAGCCGGGACTGGGCCGGCGGCGGCGCGTTTCTCCGCAACAGGACGCCCGGTTGGTTGATTCAAAATCGGCCGCGAATATAACCAAGCTTGCCGGTGGGATGAATTTCCAGCCCAATCCCAACCCAATTCCAATGAGAATTTCTATTGGGATCACGATAGATCCCAATCCGAATAGAAATCCCAATAGCCTGCTTTAGAGCTAAAAATTTACGCAAGTTGACCCCAGGATGCATCGGTGCTTACCGTTTAGGCCAACCATATGTTTCTTTTTGAATTGACGAAGGCCACGGACGTAGGCCTTGGACTATACTGGCCTTAATAGTAATAGAGGCTTTAATTGATTTTACACAATTATGTATAATGTGCCTACTGTATGGCTAAATTTTCACCGAGACTGCCTTCATCTAAGAGCCTATAGGGGCTTACGTGTATAGCTGATATGTACGTACGAGCTACAAACACACTTGGTATTAATTAAGCATATATCGGATGATGTGGTGTTAATAAACAGCTCGCCACACGGGTTGTTTTTGAAGCCATTGTTCCTGCGCAGTGTGACACTGTTACCCGTTTCAGTCAGTACCTCATACGCACGCGCAAAGCATGAGTCGAGGCACAAGAAGGCCTCCGATTTAAATCACCATTTTTAGCAACTAGGGAAGTTAAAGCCATAGAGAAGGGTTAAAGCTGACTGTGTCAATTTGTGTGAATCACACTAAGAGCTCTCAATGCTCGAATTCGAGACAAGGTCAGACTGAAGACACAGCAAGATGAACTGCTCAGTACAACCCGAAAACATTTGTAACATACTGACCAATGTCAACGATTACATGTATATTTTGCTGGGAGAGGGCTTATTGGGATCTTTTGGGATTTATTGGGATTGGGGTGGAGTTTTGGTAGACCAATCCCAATGGCAAGCCTGAATATAACTTACTACTATTAACTTTTATAATGGAAGGAAATTATGAGACATGTTAAAGCTGTCGGATGCGTTTCGATTTTAATTTTTAATATTGTAGATCAGAATAACCGGTCTTAGTCCCCGACTATACTCACAGACATCCCATGATGACTAGAATAAGGGAACAGCAAAAGGATGAGATGATTGAGAACTTCATTGTGTTTTGACTGAGGTCGGGAAGCCGAGAGGATGAGAATTGTCTGGCCAGAAGGATACTGTGTCTGATAGATGTGGGCAGCAATCTTAAATAGCTTTTTCGAAGGAGATATTTATCCAACCGCTCATTGTTGACATAAAGGACGATATCTGACTGGCAAAATCGTTTTTGCCAATGATAGCTTTCGAAATACATTTGTCTACTTGTATTGAAGAGATTTCATTTGGAGAAGGTAGGAAAAGCAAATAGCAAGGTGTTGTGTCATTTCCCCGTTCTTTTTCCGCCTCTCATGAATCGACATCTCAAAATTGTCAACCACAGCTTCCATCGGAGATTCCAACACTTGATTTATTTACTCAATTTCTACATTTCCTGTTTGAGATCCGATGAAATATCCGATACAGCTGAAGAACATTAAAGAATGATATGAATTCCTCTTACAGCGTTTTCACAACATGATGTTAGAGGTTGTCACACAATGAAAGTGATTGTGCCGGTATTTAAATCTAGATTAGTATCAGTGGATGAGGGTTCAAAAGGAAGCGTAGGAAAATTGTTCAACATTATATCTATTTTCAAATATTATTTCATACATCGAGATAATGTACTGATGTGATCTTCCATGCGTATGACATGTTGAAGTTTTTATGCAATATTTAGCAGATCTTTCAGTTACATGTAATTTGGATTGATTGAGTCTGTTGGTATCAGCGCTACCAAGTCTACGTCAGACGCAGTAGGCCACTGCAAAAACATACTCATAAAAGAGTACTTATGTAGATTAAGCCAAAGGCAAACTTAAAGGACATCATCTATCGTTATGCTGATTTAGCCATGCATCTATTCTTGCTTATTTAAGTTCAATCTGCCAATTGGAATGGCGAAATTCAGTCTTAGCCTACACTGTAAATCGCTCAATACCAATCACATGCGAAGGATGCCTACCAAAATATTTTTTGGTATATTTTTGTGTATATTTGTATGCTTTTCGTATGTTATTTCAAATGTGGTATGCTTTACATACGAAAGGCATACCAGCACAATGTTAAAAGAAAGCATAAAGTATGTCTAAAGTATGTTGATTTAAGGCCTTTTGTCAATAAAGATCACACTTATGTTACTACTCTTTTGTAAGTAGTGAGATAATGACATTCAAGAATCAAACTTTCAATACTGAATTCGATTTTAATACATGTAATTCTGAAGCATTTCATAAATAATCAATAAGTATTCAACCATCAAAAATTATGCATTATGTAATTTTGAAATTAGGCATATTATCAATCCAAAATAAAAACACATTATAATTCATCAACGCAAAAATAGTTATGTTTGAGATATATAAGTCAACATGGTTGCACGACCGATTTCGTTAAAATTAGATGATGATGTTAATCAACTTGGGGTCTTAAAGTAGAGCTAACAAAGCGTTATGTTAATGTTGCTAGACAAGTACCAACGACGACATATTCGTGGAGCATAAAATTCACTACAAGTATAATCTAGTTAAATATCATACTATCAAAAAGACGACTGGTACTACTGAAAAAAGCTATTTAACTTTAGCATGTAATATATATATATATATATATATATATATATATATACATGTATATTTGCTATGTGACTTAAAGCTGTATTTACCTGAGGCATACGAATCAGGATGAATTTGCATCGGGTCTCGTATATGAAACATACCAACAACTCGTATGTCAGTGTAAAACAACCTATCACAGATAGAATAGTTCGTGAGAACTGCGCCTCAAGTTGCAATTTGAGGACTCTAAATCAACCTAGCTGATATTGGAGTATTGATGCAGACCAACTTAAAAAATGACCGGAGTACACCTATTAAATAAAATCTGACAATCTTTTCTACAATTAAATGGAAATGATGATAATTACTACATGTAGGACAATTCTAAGAATCTAAAAGAGATAGAAACAGACTTAAATAGGCCTATTTTAATTTTCTTTTCCTGTCAATTCCTGAAACAGACACTAATATTGCTTGCAACTGTCATCTCCGTTGGCCATTATGAGAAATCTCGATTGGAGTGTTAAGCCAAAGTTTTATGCACGCTATGTTGACGATGTTTTCATCATTTCGTCAAATGCTGACGAGAGTGGGAACTTTTTCAATGCACTCAATTCCATGCACAGCAATCTCGAATTCTCTAAGGATTCGGGGATTCTTTCTTAGATGTGCAAATCATCCAATCAGGTGCTTCTTTATTCACCAAAATATTTGGCCAAAATACTTTTACTGGACTTTACACACAATTCTCATCGATTCGTCCGCAAAGTTATAAAACAAGCTTGCTTAAAACTCTTTTTAATAGCGTTCGTCGCATGTGCTCACATAATTGAAGCAATGTCTGTCGTTGATGAATTTGTACACCGCAAACACAACTATTCTCGAAATCATACTTTATTGAAAGCTAAAATAAGTCAAAGGAAAAAGTTAACACCCGAACGTTTTCGCCGGCTCTTCTCAAGGGTGGACACCGGTCAACTGACAATAATACACTAATGCAATCGACACTGACACAGCGAAATGACAACAACTCAAAAGGACGGAATGACGGACAGAACTAACATAGAAATCTACCAAGGCAAAGCAAGAGAGAAAATGAACTGTTTCTGGATACACAAAGCAGGTTTGTACAATTTTATCAGTAATGCCTCCAAAATGCTTAGAAGAAAAACAGAGACAGAATGAACCAGTACAGAAAAATGACTGACTGGAGGAACAGACTTGTCAAAAAGGTTTCAGGACATAACATGCCTGGTAACAGCGCTATCTTGCAAAGACTTTGAGCGAGGACGAAAACCACAAGAGTATATCTATGCTGGTAGATGCTCAGACACTCTGGCAGACAAAGCACGTTGAGTGCGGCCCACGTAGCTGCATCCAGAACCACAAGAAAACTTATACACAACACGGGCCTTCCACTCGAAGGGCAACTCATCCTTCAGAGAACGAAGAGAAATAGATCTCGTACTATGTATTACAACAGGATCGATGGCAGGACAAACACTTTTAGTGACACGACTTAATTTCTTATAAAAACTGTGGAAACCTATCATGCAGAAAAAGGAACACGAATGTAAACAGGTTTGACTAACATTAGCCGGAGTTGAAAAGAAATTCAAAATGTTCGATTTGCGGCGAATCATTGAGTGTTGAAGGACACAAACAGCTTCTCCGAAAAAAACTAGTTGGACCTATCCGTGGTGTAAAAGGTTATAAAGCATCCAGCATGATTCAACTGTTTACACCAGTCTGATTCGGTCATGGAATTCATGACTTGTTGTTGCTTTATTGCTGATTTTTTACATCTCAAATTGTCTTCTGTAATTTTCATGCGCATGCACAGTCTCAGGAAATCTATTGATTAAATGATTGAGACTTTAACTATAATAAAATTCATATGTCAGATATGTAACAAAATATCATTATTTTTATCAGATTAATTGGAACAATATGTAATGTAAAATATACATCTGCAAATAGTGCTGTCCAATTTTCTTTGATGTTATGTCATTTTCCATTATGTTGTCATGGATTCTGTCATTAAACAAAATAAGTAAATAAGTAAATATTACAATAATCAGGTGATAGACTACTTTGGCAAGCCTCTCCAAGTCAGCATCTGTAAGCGTGAGACCTCTGATTTATGGCAATATGCAATGATAAAATCGTTCTAGTTGACAATGTCGTTCCCAAAATAAACAATTAATCACCTCAGATATAATATTGAATTTTCTAACTTTTCAATCACTAGTGTGAAGTAAGCACTCCATATATTCAATATTCTCATACTTCCACAGTCCTTAATTAACTTCACTTTTGTTATTATTGATTGTTTTGTTGAGAAATTGGTTGAGAATGTAACATTTTTGACGGTCGCATTGCTGTGAAACTGACTTTTTCAATTAATTTTGCATCTTAAGAGATCGAAATTCAAGAATCTCATTTTCTACAGTCCATTCAATTTTCTGACAATTTCAAGTGTAACATATCCTTACTTAAATTCAAACAATTTCACTATTTCTGAATGCCTTCGTTCGATTAATGAGTCAGTAGGTTGCAGAATTGCTTCTCTGATATTCGCTTTCCATTATCTGCTTTGACGAAGCTTCGGTGAAATATCGGTTTATATCTAGAGCACTGTCAGCTTGTCAGGCCTTTATATCAATGTATTCATGAGCATCAGTATTGAAACACAAAATCACGCGCCAAGAAGAATTTAGCATCAATACCTTCGACAGGTAGAGATGAAATAGATATCCGGCTGAAAGAATCCATCATCTTAGGACAGCCCGGCCCGCAAAAAAAATTAGTGCGAAAAAATGCACTTCATTTCCGCTAACACCATCGTGTAAAGCAGGTCATGACCACTTGAAAAGGTATAGCATACCAAATAATCTAACGAGCTAATCAAAACTTATTGATACTTTTTGATTTTTTATCAATTTGTTAGCATTTTTATAATTTTTTTATTCAAGTCCCTGAAATCAAAATGCAATCTAATTTTATTTATACTAGATTATTAAGGACTCTAAGTAGAAAACAAAAGTTTATTGATAGATTAAGAGAGAGCAATCCTACCATCAATAGAAACCTTGTGAAGCCTTCAAATATTTTTTCATTTCTATAAGACCCTTGTATCCGTCCGTGAAAATGTGATGTCTCGGCTATTTTTTGTCATCTTGGATGGGTGGAGGAGGCTGGCACGGACGTTTTTGATATGCAATCAGTAGGGTAACCGACACATTTATCACTTAATTGACCAAAACAATTATTTTATGGTACTTAATTAAAATTCACTGTGTTTTGCTTACCTACCAAAACGCCAAGCCCAAAAAGGCAAAAATAGCTTGCTACTTATAAGTTAAAAAGTAAATATCATGTTCCATCTCCACACTTTTTATCTATATACATGTTTGGTTTCCAATCGTAAATGTTGTCATCACTTTGTAGAAGGCGATAAAGCAAAATTGAAATAAGGCTAAAATAATAATCAAGCTTCACTTAAAAACTTAAAAAACAAATTCAAAATCTTCACTTAAAAAACAATATCTTCTCCCTAAATATTTAACTTTGAGAATGATGTACTCACAGAAGCAGATGCTGACCTAGCTGGTGTCAGTTTTGCAAACTGTAGGCCTACATTTTGAGGCACTTGGAAATTGTTAAACACTCTGCACAAGCATATAAGTAATATTCGAAAGATCGTTATTAGGTTTCTGAACGCCATCAATCTTGAACTCAATTTACCGAACTTCTAACTGAAGAACAATACTGTATGTAAGTAGAAGATTCAACTCCATTCTAAGAATTCCAATAGTTTGCCGTGACAAGTTGTAGTTGCAGTCAAATCTTCCTACAAATCTTCCTCATTTACTACAGAGTAGGCATTGCGCAGAATGTTGCTATCATTTCTGTGTATCATATCCAAAAAGCTCAACACAATACTTCGCAACATAATGACGAAGATTTAACTTAGAGTCATCAACTTTATACATTCAAATACTAAATAGCAAAAATTCAACCATGAATACACATGGACAGTATGCAGATTGTACAGCGCACGTAATGTGATGTATCCTACATATCGCAGATGCATTGGTTAACAACGGGCCGACTGAGTCTAAAAGAGCAGAGCGGGCCTAAACGTTCCGTCCCTTTTACAACTGATTACGAGGAAGTCACTGGGAAAGTTCATTATTGCTATCTTGAACATCTCTTGTACATCTTGCTATCTCTCGCGCCTTTCTTGAATTTCCCTTCCGCCAAAAATTAAGAAAGTCAGCATATTTACAAAAGTTTATTCAAAAAACAATAAATATCCCTTGAATGTCCACACTGCAATAAAATTCTTCTCAATGTCTACATTGTTCTTCACAGTGTTACAGTGAAACAACAGAAGTCACATTGTTCTTTTTTTAAACTTTATTGTGAAACAATACAGAAGAATAGTGGCTTGCGATGTTTTTGGAGCATTAAGTCTACTGAAGAATTTTTGAACGTTGCAAATAATAAAAATAATGTCTTTTCAATTCAAGTATTCGATTTTTCTACATTGTACACTGACCTCAATCATGAGGACATATGTGCACATTTGTTTAGCTTGCTGGAGCTAGTTTTTAACTCCACGTCGAGAAAATTTCTTTGTGTTGGTTTTAATAAAACTTTTTTTCGCTGGTAAAACGTACAAGGGTTATCACTGTTTTAGTTTGGAAATGTTGAAGTCCGCAATTAAGTTTGTTATTTCGGAAGTTTTCGTTGTTTTTGGTGGCTTGGCATTCAAGCAGGTTAGGGGCATTCCTATGGGGGGGGAATTGCAGCCCTATGTTAGCTGATTTGCTTTTGTGCCACTGTGAATTCGTTTTTATGAAATCGTTAATGTCGAACAAGAAATTCGGATTAGCTAGATTGATGTCTTGCACCACACGTTACATCGATGATATATGTCTTTTCAGTTATAAACATTTTGACACTTTGTTGACTAAGATTTATCCCGCGGATTTGAAGGCTGAGAGAAATTCAGTAGAATATCTCGATGTCAAGCTTAATATTTGTAGTGATGGTTTACATACATCAGTTTTTCATAAGGTTGAGAAATTTTGTTTTGATGTCATTATTTTCACTTTTCCCGACAGTCTTCTTCCTCTTCATATGGGTGCGAATGTCTTTGCCAGTCAAGTTCTTCGTTACCTTAGGATATGTTCTCATCTGCCGTATGCCATTGTTCAAGTTAAAAGCACGTTTAAAGTTTTTGTGAAACGCGGATATAAAGCATGCAACTTAATCAAATGTATGGAGAGACTGTTGAAAAAGCATTTTTTAGTTTTGTCTAAATTTGGTTTGCAGTCAGCCAGAGAATTTTGTATTTTGTGTGGCTTCAATTGAGAGTGTTGTCATTGTTAAGTCATGTGTGGGGTCCGCCAGCTAGGGTTTGAGCGTACAAAATGTTAAAGGACCCGAAACGCGACCTAGCTGGTCATTTTGCTGATGAACCCCTTCTATGTTTATTCTTTTCTGGTATGTCTTGTATAAAGATTGTAAATATGTTTTATTGTTCGGTACGGTTTTTTGTTTTATATTACCCGATGACCGGCGTAAACGCTTTCAACAGCCCTTTTCAGGGCTACACTTATCAAGTATTTATTGAGTTTCTATTGTATATTATTGTTCATTCGAAGTGCACTAACCTGACTTTTCCCATAACGTAGAATTGAATCTTCATTAGGAACTTTGATTTTGTCATAGCATTGCAATGATTCGCGCAATCGTTAAGTTTGTTTACAGTTACCTTGGGGGCTGATAATTGACCTCCGATGCATTTCATCATGCCTTGTTGACCAAACTCCGCTTGCCTGTTCATTTGCTTGGCTTCACATGCCTTCACGCATGCCTTGTCATGCGCTGATACTGTAGCGGTGAGGCATACAGCAATAAGAGCAATGACTGCAATTCCTGAAATGCAATGGATCGGAATCAAAAATTGATTTTTCGACTCATTAAAAAATAGCGATTGTCACAAATTCAGAAGAAATCTTATAATTTGCAATATTAGTACCGAAATTGTTCAAGTAATATTGATTGATTCCACTGACAACCGTCAATTCGTTGACATTCACTGTAACGTGGTGCTTCTATCTATCCATTTGTAGGACTTTTTCTGCCGATTATCAAAATTGATATCAATAACTCCAACGGCTCCAACTGATCCAGATAGTGAAATCAAATTATGCAATACAAGCTGCTTTGTTGTCTGGTGTCGGTTGATAATATCGTTATAACTAGCTTTTGAGGTTTATAATGCTTTTTCTTCACTAGCTATGGTAGATATAAACTTCACCTACGGCTTGGTTTATATCACGACATAGCTAGTCAGTAAAAAGGAATATAATCCTCAAAAGCTAGCTAAAACTATATATTAGATAGTCCTTTTTCAATGCAACTTTAATTTTACAACAATAAATAGAAAAATTGTAATACAGCATGCTTTGATAGCATGTAAAAGGAGATTAGGTTGGGCAAACTTCGATCCGAATGAGAAACGTGCTAGTTCTACTGAAGTCAAAAGCGTTGTTGACAGCTAAGGACAATGTCCGTTTTTATTTACTCTAGTAAGATTTAGAAGCCGACTGTGTTGATGGGCATTTAAGTTGCAACGCTAAATGCAACGATTTATGTCAATTTTGCTAGATCCTCAGAAAAATCTTTGCTGAAATATGCAGAAGATGTATATTCTTCTCAAAGGTTGGTGCATTATAAACTACTTTATCATCTTTTTCTGTGAAGCAAAGTAGAATCTTCACAAAGTGCGTTGACCAGGTGCGGTTCCTATTAGGGCTGTTCGCTAGCCGCACATGCTTGCACCGGTGCACCGAAAATTTTGCAAGTGACACTGAAGCACTGACGTGTAGCCGTAACATAATTTCTTTATCGTTCTAGGCTGATAGTTAATAAAGACTTCAAGATCTGGAAGGTAGATTCTGCTATAAATGTTCAGAATTCAATGCAAATTGCATAAGGTATTAAGAAAATTCAACGAGATTATTAGGCTTCTATTAATTTTATTTTGCCAATACTTGCAAAAGCGATTCTCATCATATTTAACCGCAACCAGAAAATTGCATTGACTAAATTACGGAGTCAGTGGCGGACGAAACGGCCGCATTTTAATTGTTTATTCTAAAAAGCATGTACAGGTGCAGCATACAGCAAAGGAAGGTTATCATTGATTCCGTTTTCAAAATCATAAATAATACAATAACTGAAAACATCAGAAAATATAACAAATCGAAGCAATGTCACCGCAATCTACAAATGTCGATCCAGGTCAACATCTAGACATTACTCTGTCTCAGGCAGTAGCTGTAATGATGCAAGAGAGAATCAGATCGCAAGTTACCAGATCGCAAGAGAGAATCTTTCTGACAGAACGCTGGATATACATTGTATCTTGATATTCCTATGATATATTCACTAGGAAATTCCGAGATTCCTCAGCTTTTTGCGGTCCAAAAACTGATTTCTTACAAACTTGAATAATCTATTTTCGTCACTTTTCCACATTTTTTTCTCTTCATCAGGAAATGCATCAGTAATTCAGCGGTATAGCCTTGATTTTCTAAATATTGCAATTCCATCACTTAGAAATTTAATGTTTAAAATGCATTGAATTGACAAATATAATTGAATAATGTTCTCCTTGGATGAATCATACTGCATGCCTAAAGATCAGCATACATGTGTTCCAACCAAGGTTTGTAGACAGAATTTTGATATAGATATTGAGTGAAAATATACAGTGAAATGCCAATTTGATCAAATTTCGAATGTCTCGGTGCACCGGGCCAGAAACCGGTTCTCACATAAGAACCGGTGCACCACGCACAGCCCTAGTTCCTAGCCTTGAAATTTCATCCGCAGCACAGTCCGGGAACTACCACAAAGTTGTGCAGGGTCGCACCTGAATATCATTTCAAATATCATTCTGCAGTGAATCTCTTGACCACTGCAAAATTGCACGTCTGTCGGGTCAGTTCACTTGTCCTTCCCTTGTTTGCTACCCCCATCTAACTCACCTTTCCAAAGGAGAAATTTTGGAAACTACAGGAGGATAATTTTACAGAGTGATTGACGGCAGGTTAAAGTCGAAGAGGTGCTTCTTCAATGTGATTTGCATAAAAAGCAGCTACACTGGTCACGCAGACATGCATCATTCAAAGCAAGTGGATACAGACATCTTGTCCGGAGGGAAAATGACAAATATTTGCTGGAATTTCTATTTTTTAAATGTTGTGAAGTCATTGTGCATTGAGTGTCAAGCGAGTCAAAGAGGAGAGATTCTGAATAAGAACGATCACTCATATGAAAAAGCATGATCTGTAAATGCTTTCTGTACCAGTCATTTTAAAGAAATACCTATTTGACTTTAATCTGTTGTCAACACCTTAAAAAATTGTATTTTTGTCCTACATGCGACAATCTCTCCATTGACTTGCAATGAATTTCAAGCAGTCAAGCAATTTCAGAAAATCACTAAGTTTTGACTTCAGGGATCTCTTCCTCCACATAACTGCCATAGAAACCCAAAATTTTGCTCTATCTGATTAGATCCTGGCATGATCACTGACATACAGTTAAAAAGCAACTTCTATAATTATGTATCTTTTTAATCTTTTTAATAACATGATCAGATCAGAAAAAATCATTGAAACTTTACAATAAATCCACAACGAGACGACAGAGAAGTCAATATAAATCAAAATATGCTCGTGATGCAAATGATAAACCAGAACATAGGGCCCTATGTTTTGGTTTATCATTTGCATCACGAAGGAAGGTTGATAGATTTTGGAGTTCTTGATTTGAAGTATCCTTTTTGCCTATTTTTGTTTTTTGTATAATCAGGAATTATATCTTCTATGATACTGTTCACATATCCTGTTATTAACTCTTGCACCCATTTCTATTTCTCTTTCTGCAAAAATTCATTGCTTAAATTCAAATCACAATTAATGCACGGCTAAAAGTGAGGAATTTCTAAATAGACGTGTAGTTAATTGAATCAGCTTTATGTGGAATTTTTCATAACGAAAAGTCTGGGAATTGATTTCTGAGAGCAACAGCTGGTTTGTTGATATCAAATTAATCTCGAAAATTGCATAGATTGGCAAGAATTGTTATTGAAAAAGATAGTCGAAAAGCGTAATTCGGGAACAATGATTGATTCATGACATAGGATATTTGGTGTATTATAAAGTGCATATGCCTGAAGTAGCTTACATTGGAAACCTGTTATGTAATTCTTTCAAAATGCTCTTTTCTCAGCCTTAGCATAAGGTTATCTCAACGCGTGTCACGAAAGTATGAAATTTCATAGACGGCAAATAACTGCAGGTCTTGGTGAAATTGAACCTACCTCTGGCATTCTAGGCCAACGCTCTAACAACTGAGCTATGGGCGAGCGACATGCAGATATTGGTCCCTAAATGAAGCATCCGAGTAATCCAATCAATGGTTTCATACTCCAGGACGAACGCATTATGAATCGTCAAGTCAGGCTACTAATATCAAGAAGCCAGCATTGTATTTTGAAGCAGGGACATGCAGCAAAGTGCATTGATAGATGCATTGATAGATTCACAGAACCTGATAGAAGTGATAGAAGCTGCAGCCCACAGAACTCATCGGATCCGTGACAACGGAAGATTCCGTCAATAGCTTCTTGGCTTTACAAGTAAGATACCATTGGGACTGCTAACTTTCTTTAAATGATTTGCTTAAACAGAAACTACGAATACATTTCAAAGTATCAAGGCTAAAGAGTAGAAAATCATTAAATGTCGGATGTCAAAAATAACTATTGATTTTTTTTAATTGCCGCTCAAAGAAAGGGTAAAAAATCGAGTGTGTAGCTAAAAAGTTATCAATTTATCAGTCTAAACATCATAGCAGACCAGTAATCAGTCAGTTATCCCTACACTGTAAATCACTTAATGCCAATCACATACGAAGGATGCATGTCAAAATATTTTTTTGGTATATTTCTGTATTCTCTTGGTATATATTTGTATGCTTTCCGTATGTTATTTCAAATGTGGTATGCTTTACATACTAAAGCCATACCAGCACAATGTTAAAAGAGAGCATAAATCATGTCCAAAGTATGTTGATTTAAGACCTTTTGTCAATAAAGATCACACTTATGTTACTACTCTTTTGTAAGTAGTGATATAATGACATTTGAGCGTCAAACTTGAAATACTGAATTCGATTTTAATACACGTAAGTCTAAGGCATTTCATGAATAGTCAGTAAGTATTCAACCATCAACAATTATGCATTGTGTAATTTTGAAATTAAGCATATAATCAATCCGAAATAAAAAAACATTATAATTCATGAACGCAAAAATAGTTGTGTTTGATATATATATATAAGTCAACATGATTTCACGAAAGATATCGTTTGAATGAATTACTACTACTGCTAGACAAGTAGAAATGACGACATGCTCGTGGAGCGTAAAATTCACATTAAATCTAATCTAGTTAAATATCACTCTATCAAACAAAACACATTCACGACTGGTATTACCGAAAAAAGTTATTTGACAGTAGTATGTAATACATATATTTTCTTGCTATGTGACTTAAAGCTGCACATACGAAATGCATACCAGAGGCATACGAATAAGGATGAATTTGCATCAGGTCTCGTATATCAAACATACCAACAACTCGTATTTCAGTGTAAAACAGCCAATCACAGATAGAATAGTTCGTATCGCTACATGCCAATCACATGCGAAAGTAAGTGAGATGTGGTATGAAAAAGATACCAGATCTCTGTAAGCATACCAGAATCTCGTATCAGATGTTAGTTTCAAATTGTATCTAATTTTGGTATATGTTTGTATGTAATTTTCGTATCCAGCGACTTACAGTGTATGCGCTGCATGTGTGATCAAGTGTTCGAAGAATGCTGACGTAATGGGTAGGCATATAACTCCGTGACTAAGTTACTTAGAATGATATATTCATCAATCTTTCATGCTAGTACCAAAACTAGATAATTCAAGCAAAACCATAGAATCACAATGGTCGCAGCATCTTTTTTTAATAACTCATGAACCAAACTAAGGAAAAAGTTGGATAACATTATGATTTCGACACGTCGAAAGAGTGATTTATTCTCATAGGCCTACTCGTATTTTATTATGTTTTACATGAATCACAATGCTCACAGCATCTAGAGTCATTTTCAAAGTTAAAAGTAATTTAATAAAAAGTACTACGAAGACAATGTTACCACCCCATTGCTGAAAAGCATCCTAACTAAGCGGAAATTAGGTTGATTATCAAGGGAATTTCATGATCCGCATTATAATGGAAGTCTTCATGAAATAGTCGCGATACTATTCGTGCTTTCTTGGCTGAAATTTCAGGTTTTTAAATCAATTTTCATCGGCATGATTTTATGATTCGATCACCAAAATCATGTTTCATTTCTAGAATCTGAATAGTGATGTGGATCCATACATATTTCAAAGTTGATTGAAATCATTGTCTTTGATTATGTGATTTTGCTCTGCCAGTGGTGTTGCCTGTGATATGATCACGCTTAAGAAAATACTCTTGAGACACATCATGAAACCAATAGCAGGTCATCGAGTTGCTAATTTAACAAACATTACCTATCCAAGGCTGTCATGACACGGACGATCTGAAAAATAGTATCATTTCCTTCTGTATAACTGTCATGACCAGTCAATTCCGCTGTAATTTCTGCATAACTGCAAATATTTGCATATCTCATATTTGGAAACAATTCCGACTGTATCTCCCTTGAGTTCATTTAATAAAATCGAAAGTGTATGCATATTGGGGATTTAATAAATGCGGAGTTACCACTCTACCTAATACAGCTACTCTATGATAAACCTCTTTTGAAATATTTGCCAGCCAATCGGAAACAGTCAATGTATTCGCGTTCATAGGCTGTAGAAGCAGCCCATGTGCTCGAGATCATTGTTGTTTTTCATATAGCAAGCTCTTGAAGACTTTCTGCTTCCTCGGCCGAGCTCGTCTATTCGACTTTTATTGAAAAATGTATGGGCATAATGAGAAGTGTGAAGTTTCTGAACACCATTAGTCATTCTCTTCATCAGTTCACGCACTAACGTCTTGCATCTTTTAATTTGCAGATTGTCATCCAGCATCAGGAAAACGACTATTCCTATATGATAATTCCACCCCAGTTGTCTACAGCAATCGACTGTTTGTTGAATATCGCTTTAGGGATGCAACATGTGAAACCGAATTTGTTACACTCCATATTGTGATGACCTACATTATCAGATGTACCATTCTTATGGTTTTGAATTCACTTTTTAAGCCGATTTGTCACTTCAGAATTGTCGCTTTTCTGATGTTGAATGACAATCTGCAAAATAAGAATAGTACGAAGCTCGTGCGCGAATTTAGGGAGATGTCAGGAGTTCTTGACGTGTATGAAGTTAGCGGAACCACTCTTATCTGTAAACTTGAATTTCTCAAGTGCGACTGCAAATTTGTGGAATATAAGACCAGATTCACGATCAGGAGTCTGAAAATGATATGCTGTAGTAGATGCACTGTTGCTGTAATAAATAAAGGTTCCGCTCGGTGGTTTCGCCAACGTCACACACGCGAACTCTTGTACTATATCCAACAACTTACGAGTCGTTGTGTAAGGCAGTCAAGCGAGCACGTACGTAGAAGAAATCAATGATGAGTATTTCCAAGCTAAGACGGGAACAGGCAGTAGGGGCCTACTCGCAAACAAAGGTTGGTGGTATAAACAAAATTCTAGCATCCTTACTATACGTCACATTTTGAAAATTGAACATTATACCCATATTTTCTATAATTTGAATGGCCGTTCTCGTGTATAGCTACCAATGTATCAAAAAAACTAATTGTATAAAATAAAATTTGTATTTATGGCTGATAGTCAACTTTTGATCACCGCCTGCAAACTCTTTTACTATTCACTGTTTAATTCAACACACAAACTTAAGTGGCCAGATGTAGTGAAGAGCAACATTATCTTGCATGGAACACAGCTTCTCAATCAAACTTTGCTCTGGACAATAGCGCGCCCAAAAAAAATTTATAAATTTATCTAATCAATTTAAACAAGTTACTTTTCATTTGTTGTTTAAGTGAAATCATGTTTACGAGTTCTGTTGAAACCGAACTTTTGAATTTACTGCATATATTGCTATATAATGACCTTCGAATTTAAAAAATGTCATGAAGTAATCAATCAATAAACTTTATTCACTACATGGAGAATGCGGTGATTCATGATTTGCGGATATCCTCCATGGATCTGATCAATAACAAAAACAAGCTTTTGAAATCAAAATCTGTTCAAATAGTCTCAAAGGCAATTTTTGAAATTCTGAAAGAAAAAGTATCTGTCAGGAATTAAGATTCAATTGTAAGAAAGTTCAGTTCAGTGAACAGTGAACCAATATATTGCATTCATCACAAGAGGAAATTAGCCGGCTTTTTTAAAATTCAATCGCTTCAATTACTTATTGCTTTTTTAGTCATTATGTTTACATAAAATGTAAAATCAAAAAGAAACGATCGAGATAAAGGAGACTACATAGAAATGCCTCGTTGTATGTCATTCTAAGAGTCGGGATATATCAAGCGTTTCTTGCATTTCAAGTTAAGCAATGGATATCCATTGGTTTTTTCATTGGAGACGATTTTCTGTCTCTCCATAGCTACCTGACCGAATAGAACAAGGTGCATTTTCTATAATCATCTACCTTCCGCCGAGATACTTCGGTGGAATTATAACGCTGAATGAATGAACTATATTAATTATCATTTAATGCAGTGTCCTTTTCTTGTTTCGTGAAGGTGATAATTGTACGCAATCGTACTTGAACAACCAATGAATTTTGATTCGAAACATTAAAAACTTCTATGATAGTGAGTAGAGACTGGAAAAATATTTTCTAAAGACTACAGAAATATTTAATACATTTATGAAAAAAAGTTTGCCATAAATATGTAGAATTGACCAAATATTTAATTAAATATGATATTTGTTATAAGCAAGCTGTATCACAAAAATTGTCGATTAAAAACTATGTGAATCACACATCGTTTATTCTACAAGAATTTCTATTACATGTTCATATCGCAATTACTTTTTCCTTTGAAAGCAAGAATTGCGATAAACGGTAAAAATCTTTTACAAGTTTTCAAAAATGAAATTGTGTCGCCGGTCAGCAATAATGTGCTTGTATGCGGAAAGCATGTCTACTTCACAGCTTACTAGTGGCGCGTGCTTGTATATGGCCAATTCTTCTGGTAAATACTGACCGGGGTCGAGTTGACCTGTGGAATTTGTAAACGAAACACCACTGATCACATCGCTAAACTGCCGAATCAAACTGCCAATCAATTCCGCGCGAAGGAGATTTTTCAGAATGACTTACATAACAGGTATCCTAGTTCAAAGTCATGTCTTATGATTGACGGAATCTGTTTGAGTCTCAGGCAACTGAAAAAAGCACATGATTCAAAATTTGTTGAAACATTTATTTACTTAGAAGATATGACGAAACAATTTACCTTTACATTTATATTCAATGTGCTTGTAAACCGCAAAAAATATTTAATTAAATATTTTCTATTTAAATAAATATAAATCCGGTCTCTACCGATGAGCATTAAAATCTGCAAAATCTGCTATTTTCCTTCACACCAAAACAAGATGCATGCGTAGCCGTCAGTTTATTCTTAGAGTAGGGAAACAATAAGTTCGGGGTGATAAAAAATCCAATTATGGATAAGTAGGCATAAAATTGCTTTGATCAATAATTAAAGATCATTTTTGGTGCTCAGTTACGTCATTGGCTTATGTTATTTCATCACGACTGTGCTAAGGATGGAGGATAGTATGGTTTAATTTTTGCTTTCATTCGATCCATGCCCCTCATTCCGATGAAGGAACAGCCAAAAGCCATTGTTGATATAATAAATCCTTCCCAGTCATCAAGCCCTTGCTGATATGGCATGTTTCTCATCCTTAATGCTTGAATGCTTTGCTCAAATCTGTTACGATGGATTTGAGATTGCTGGTTAAACACAATGGCGACATTATTGATAGTAGATAAAGCTTGCTTTTGGTGGGAGACTCGTTCGTGCGAAATGTGCAACTGATGTTGAGACTTATGATCGATGCAGCTTCGGAGAAATTTCTTTAAAATATTCTGTAAATGATGACATTCCCACAGCATGTATGCACATTGTTCCCACATTAGAGTCATCAGACGCTCTCTTAGATAATTGATCATGCTGACACGGCAGGAGAGGTCAGGTGGACACATTTCGGAAATATTCTGTCTCCACAAATGTTCCTCTGAAGCAGTCATTCCCAGATCCAGGACATACAGGTAATCGGTTAATTTATCAACAGTTAGCGCAGGGTGAAATTCATGAATTCTCCGAACGTGCACGTGAGCACCTCTGAGCATTTCCATGATTTGAACATGCAATCTCAGACGAGCTGCAACTGTCTCCTTGCTCAAATATTCAGATCTCGTTGTAGATAACTTCTTTATTCGAGTTTCAAAGATAGTTTTCTCTCTTTTCTTTGGATTTTCCGGATCTATGTTCTTGAAGAACTCACGATACCATTGCGAGTGACTAAGAACTAAGTTATAGGCATCGCTCAAGGCGCAAGACAAGGAACGAACGTTACCCATGGGCACACGCAGCGAATGGAGAATACGATATTCTTCTACGGATTCTTTCATGATGGTTAACTGTTGTTGAATGAACCCGGCAGAGTCTTCAGCCACTGGAACTGCACGGAGTAAGATCGATGGATTAGTAGGAATAGGCATTTGTGCATACTCGTGCAACCGAGGCATCAGCTTCAACACAAGTTCAGTGAGATTTTTGTCGAGAGTTTCATAAAGCTCTAAGTTTGGATCAGGACTTAGTCTTGATGGCAATGGTGGCATTCCATTCATCGTGAGATGTTTCTCTCGGAGATCCCCTCTATAGTCTTTAATAGCTGCACGAACTATGAGAAGCAGTGGAAAAATTGAATCTGTGAAGGACCCCTGAGAATCTGTGGGCACATATTTCTCAACGTCGTCGAGTAATGCCACGAACCAATCTCGCCAAAATCCCAGCATTTCAATTGCACTTGATAGAAAGTCTACTCTAGATGATTCTTCAGCGAAGGCTCTCCCGACCACATGATCAATTTTCTTATGAAACGTGACGCTCCCAAGCAGGTCTACCATCCTTGCAGCAGTGAGAAGGAATTCATGCAAATATTTGGCTCAATCTGAAGCCAAGTGAACATTAATCATCAAGACTCTGTCATTGTATTTGATTAAATAGAAACTCCGACATGATATTATTGTTGCTGAAGATACGTAGCAAAATCTGGTTATTTAGAACAACCTATGTAGCAGATTTGATGAGTATTCAAGAAATCACTGATACAATTAGTGATGCTTTTGGTTGACTAAAAATTAAGCATTGCTTCTATTTATTTAACCTGGCGAATCGGCAGGTACACAATTAATGTGACATAGCCGCAGAGATAAATTTATTTGCGTGTGGGTTAGTCTAGAGTGGACACAAATCTATCACATGTATTGCATGCAATGTCTGCAAGCAATAAGAAATGACATAGATATTCGTCTCTCTTTGGCTTGTGTTATTTGCCAAGCGCGCATTACAGAAGCAGATCGATTCAGTGAACAATAGAAATAGATTATTTATCTGAAGTTGACTAGAATGGAAATTGACTCAAGGTCGCGGCACAGACGGGGGAACTAAGTTGCGGCATGAGGAACCAATAAAAAACTCAGAACTGCACATGTGACTGATTCTACCCCGGCTCAATGATGCAACCGTTGACAAGTGTATCTTAGTGAAAATGCGTGCGATTTTTGTGCCACTACTGTGTATTGCATAAAGCTCCACTTCCATTCTAGAGATTTCATTGTCATCAATTTCTATGCAACAAACACACAATCCTCAACGCTCAGATTGCAAGCAGACAAAAGTGCGTATCACGTGTTACGTGTTCAAAGTCATAGATATAGGTTTATAAACTATTCAGATCTGTGGTGAAATTTCAAGCGCTAAAGCATGTAACACAATGAGAGGAATGAAATGTTATAGATTATGAAATGTGAATGCAGTTGTCAAAACTCAGAAGTTGAAAAATGTTCAACTAGAGACAATCTGATTGGATGTGACAGTTAAGACAATGAAGATCTATGAAAACTATGATAAAGAATTCTTCATCATATATTTTTTATGACGTTGCGATGCAGTAACATCATTGCATGGCTAGCCAACATGTCCAATATGCACGTTTGCGTTTCATCACGACGCAACACGTAGATGATGTGATACGGTTCAAAAGTACGTCTTTGGCTCAATTTTCCTCCGTGATAAATTCGTCAAATGGACATATTATTCACACAACGATTTACCACTGTGTACGCTTCTGTGGTGTCAATCTTCTGGCTCGCCAAAATTCAGACTTGAATTTGCATTTCAATGGAAAATTGATCTTCTTGCCCTTCTAGACAAGCTCTGACTGTGACCATCAGTATTGAAGAAAGTCATCTATACACATAAACACGCAGACAAGATCTCTATGGACATAGCTATCGAACAGACATTATCCAGCTACATTGTAACTCATCAATAGACACTATAGAAATAAATTGCTTATCTGAAGTTGACTAGAATGGAGATTGACTCAAAGTCGCGGCACATTCGGGGAGTACTAAGTTGGGGCATGAATCACCAATGAGAATGATACAGTGTGCAACAAGTGTAACTAAGTGAAACTGCGTGCCATTTTGTGCCACTATTTAGTATTATATGAAGCATTACTTCCATTCTAGAGGTTTTATTGTTGTCAATTTCTATGATACACACTATATTGTTCGTTCTTCAAGTTCAAGGGACGGTTATTCATAGCCAAGGCAACCCAATGACGACTTATAAGACGTAAATGTACGACTTAACAATTTGAAGCATTGTTAATTGATATTACATTCGCCCTGCATGGGTTATCAAAAATCCACTGCAATCATCTTTGGCTGAGATGACTCTCCTTGTTGCACAAGGGAACAATCAACTAATATTAATTATTTAATGGCTGCAATTTATTTATTGCAGTGAGTTGGCGTCATCAATTATCAATTAATTGCTATCATTTGTAATACTTGATATTGAATTTCTCGTTTGATATTTCTCTTTGGCGATTTAGACTACAACATGTAAGTTTCATGTTGTAATAGATCATTGTCAGTTTGGATAGTGACTTGAGCAAACTCATTGCATGAAATACACATTCGTAGATACTACATACTGCACAGCAAATATTGATTATTTAATTATAGACCATATTTATGTTGATAAAAAATTATTGAAACAATTAATTAATGAATAATCACACGTATCTAATGAAGCCTAACACAGTTTTTAAAGTTATTATAAAAGTGCGGAAAGGCTGAGTTGCTGAATACGTCATGCACCAAATAGTTCTTGATTAGAATCCTGAAGATATTAGTTTATGAATAAGATACGAATGGTAAGCGTCTAAATAATTCACTGATTGTGCAATGTCTGTCCTCGTGAGTGGCGACGGCATTGCAAGTTAAGCAGTCGATGAAATGCTTTCTCCGTTACAAATCAATCAATTAGATGCAATTATCATCCAACACCAATCAACTAATTGCAATTATTCGATGGCAGCAATCAATTAGTTGCAGTTTTTGATTTCAGCAATCAATTAACTGCGGTGAAATAGTTGCAACTAATTGCCATGCAATTAATTTTCGAGATCCCATGCTACCAAGACCATTCACAACATACAGAGCTGATTATAAATGTTTGGTATCTTCAGAATCCTTGCGATGTGAAGAGTACGAATATGTAAGTTATATTCATATAAGTTCAATAGTTCTTTTTCAAACTTCTTCAATATTTTTTCTCATTTCCGCAAAAGTAGAAGTGAACCAACGTTTAAAACAGGATAATTAGCGAAGGTATATCTTTGTTCTCTCATAGCAGCTGCTGATTGTTTACCTTCATTATTTATGTACTTTTGCGGAAAGCGGAAAAAATATTGAAAATGTTTAAAAAATAACTACTGAACTTATATGAATATAACTTTCATATTCGTACATCCCACAGCGCAAGGATTCAGAGGATACAAAACATGAACACTTTTGATGAAGAAAGTGAAAACACAGCATTTTCAACCAGAAAGGTCATGATTTTGTGATAACTTCACGATATCACTAATTTTTATTAGTGCACCGATTTTGATGAACAGCATGTCATAAAAGAGCTCAGAAAATGCTCGTTCTCCCCGTGCCTGATTCATTATCATACTCACATGTCTTCTTACTGAAAAATTGCGATTTGTAAATTGAGGGATTTTCATATTTTGAGCACTGCTCAGCAAATACAATAATGTAACAAGTTTATCATGGCTCATTTTAAAGCTGAGAATGCAAGCTCTCAAATGATGTATGGTACGTTGTTTTGCGATGCGACTGGAAAGCATGTGAATTGATTGAACTTCACAAATTTTAGGTTTATTGCATTTTGAAAATTTGCTGACTTCACTATCTAACTGCTGAGGAATCTATCTTTAGATCTATCCATCTTTGATCTTGTTTTCATCTTCCATCATGCAGTGGTATTTAGGGGATGAATCAATGCGTTTTATAATAGATATGGCTAGAACGATGGCAGTTCACAGCGATTCTGTCGAACATTTAAAATGTTGCCCTCAAGAATTAGAAAAAAGGCTTCTTCTTTCCTCACCGAGTAGATTTAATCAGGACTACTTCAATTATATGTAATGGCTTGAGGCGGGAGGCGCATAATGAATGAAAGGAAAACGTCACAAATCTCTCCCGAAATATATATAATGCCGAATAAACACAAAGGTTTAAGTAAAAATATAATACATGTAAAATCGGCAAACGTTTCGCGTCTGTCCTGTACCAAGCATCTGGACGCGAAACGTTTGCCGATTTTACCTGTATTATATTTTCACTTAAACCTTTGTGTTTATTCGGCATTATATATATTTCGGGAGAGATTTGTGACGTTTTCCTTTCATTCACTACTTCAATTAATTATTCGTCTTCCTCATGTCACTATTATTCATGCTTGCGAGAAGTTTCAGTTGTCTCCACATATTGTTAAATGGACTGCTTGGTTTTTGTTTTGTCGAGCACAGAGAGTGTCTTTTAACGATTCCCTGTCCGATTGGTGCAATGGTGTCAGCGGCGTACATCAGGGCAGTGTGCTTGGACGTATATTATTTACATTCTATGTTGATGACTTGTTTAAATACTGGGCTGATAAAATATGCTGCCGACTTCTTATTTTTACAATTTTTACGCTGGAATTAAGATGATCATTTGCAAAGGGAGTGGAATAATGTTATTTGCTGGTCTGCAAATGCTGGTCTTTCTATCAACGATAAAAAATGTTTCATGATGGCTATTATTGCTAAAAAGAGTTTAAGTTAACCCCCATAGGCTACGTGTCACAATTTTTTGCCTAACCAAGTGGAATCATTTTTGTATTTAGGTGTTGTTCTTTCATCTGATATGAAATGGAATGAACATCTCAAGTAAGGGAATAGGATGCACCCCACGTATATGGAAAAAGAGGATAATATCCTAACATGTACCCACCATTTTCATTGGGTGGTTGTATAACTGTTTTTGAAATTTTAATTTTAATTTGTTACTTTTTTATTCAAATATCTAAATTTTTTATTTTTATTTGTTTTATTATTTAAAACATTTATTTCGTAAACACTTGTCTATTTGATCTATTTAATTTGTACTTTTTTAGAACTTTTTTATACATGACATCATTTTTTATTGCTAGCATTCGATGTTTACGATTACGATTTCTAATATGATGCTATTCGACAGCCTGTTTTTTTCATGCTAAGTAAATATTTGAGTTTCTGACATCTATTTTCGCTTGCAGTTCTACTGAGCTTTCGAATTCGCTGTCACACGAATTAATGAGGAATATGTACGCATTAACACAAATTTACTTTTGTGTAACAAAATTTCCTCAAGACATTGAGTCAACGACTATTCTCTCGTTACCGAATAAACAATCAGTTTCTGATCCTCTGCTAACGAAAATGTTGAAAGCATGCATTGATCTACTTGCACCGTATTTAACGTGTTTGGTGAATCTCTGCTTTGTGAATGGAGTTTTCCCGAATTCTCTTGCGAATAACTGTGCAACTCCAGTACTAAAGAAAGCAAGGCATGAGTCGACGAATTGGCTGCTTATCGACCTATAGTCAATCTACCTGTGCTTTCCAAGTTAATTGAGCGGTTGGTCTTCAATCAGTTGACGTCTTATTTGAATGCAAATAACCTGGTTCCTCAATACCAATCAGCATACAGAAAACATCATTCTGCTGAAACAGCGGTTGTCCGAGTCACCAATGATCTCTTCAACTCGGTCGATAATGGCAAAGTGAATCTGATAGCTGCCCTTGATGTTACATCCGCCTTCGATACAGTTCATCATGAGACTTTGCTTCGACGGTTGGAAACATCTTTTGGACTTTGTGATAATGTCTATTCTTGGTTTACTTCATACATTACAACTCGCTATCGATATTTCAAATTTCGCAATACTGTTTCTGAAACAACTTACGTGTCAAGTGGGATGCCTCAAGGCTCAGTCCTTGGCCCTATTTTATATATGTTGTACTCGAACAATGTAATTTCTTTAGTGCAAAGTTTTGATCTAAATGTTCAAGTTTTTGCTGATGACATCCTCATCTATGGTGATTGCAAACCTGGCGATCAGAATATACTGACATCCAAAATTTCTTTTTGTATTCAAGCAGTCGATAGCTGGTTGAAGGCCAATCAATTTCTGTTTAATAAAGATAAAACAAAAATTATGTGGTGTGCTACGCGCCAGAGACTGAAAAATGGTTGTAGTGAATATGTAAGAATAAGTGATGAACTTATTAGGACTGTTCCATCTTTTTGTTACCTTGGAGTCTTTCTTGATAGCACTTTGTCTTTTAGAATCAATGTGTCGGAAACTGTTGCTGCATGTTTTGCTGCTTTAAGACAAATTCGAACGATACGTCGCTCTGTCAGAACACCTGTTGCTATAAAGCTTGTTTTAGCACTTGTTTTATCAAGACTTGACTATTGTATAAGTGCATTTTTTGGAATTTCGAAAACACTGCAAACACGTCTACAGGCTGTAATTAATGCTTCGGCTCGTCTTGTTGCAAATATCCCTCGCTCAGCTCATATTACACCAGTTTTGAGAGAGTTGGAATGGCTACCTGTAAGAGCCAGAATTGATTTTCATGTGCTAAGTCTGATGTTTAAATGCTTGAATGAATGTGCACCTATTTATTTGAGTGAAATGTTTCATTATGTCCGAGACTTACCTGAACGTTCGCGACTCCGATCATCCTCAACAAATTGTATTGTCGTACCCAGAGTTAACTTAAAGACTTTTGGCAACCGACGATTCTCTGTTTGTGGTCCAATAGTGTGGAACAATCAACCATCCTCCGTCCAGACAAGTGTTTCATTGAAGAGTTTTAAAACGTCTGTTAAGAAATTATTTTTGAATGACTGCTTTTAAATGTTTTTATTTTATTTGAATGTTATTGTATTCTGGCCTTGAAGCACTATTTGCATATGCCAGTTTCTATAATAAAATTCGTGATTCATTCATTCAATTTCCATTCCCATAAAACTTGCAAAAACATTCCAAGACTGGAAGCCAACTAGACTTACATGATATGGTGACTACAGGAGATCTGTAGGCTATTGAAAGGATTTTATTATGCAGCACGAAATTTCAACTTTATCCTGCAGACAGAGGTCTACTTGCCTTTCAAATGAATAAGAGGCCTATGAACACGCCCCAATATTGCAGTCGCAGCTAGAATAGCGAAAAACTCTTGGAAGGTGTTGTACCGGCAGTTGCGTATTCGGTGTCGTTTAGGACGATTCTCAACGGGACCGATCATAGATGGAGGCGTGGGGGGAGGTCAAGATCTCGAATAAAGCGATTGTACAATTTTTGAACGAGCCGTTCTCTGAATCACCACTCGAATGCTACCCGGGCGCTCATGCCGACCACTTAAAAAATCCAGTTCCAATTCAACGCACGTTTCCCGAAATCGAAGCAACATCTTAGTGCGGTATATGCAGATATAGTCAGGCAGCCAGAACGAGTTTCTGCAGGGAACGAGGCCGAAAATGAGACTTTCACAGAATGATGTACACCCTATGCCTACTACGAATTCGCGCGTCTGCCGAGTTCTAGTTGATGCCTCTTCTTGTCAGACAAGATCAAAGAAAAACACATGCAATTCCAATGGGACGCAGTTTGCAGTTTTTGGTTAAAATGAAATTTTCTATGTTTTCTCAGATTAAACGAAAAGTACTAAGCCCAGAGTCATAATTTTTGACATAGAATGTCTTCAGGTCATTTTATATGATGTGCATTGGCTATTATCATGCTTCTGACCGGCAATGCATGTGAGAATGTGGTTGAATGTGGATGTTTGTGTCAAATTGTCAAAATGTTTGTGTTTCCCAACATTAAAAGACTCGCCAAATATAAATGTGCTTAGCTTTGTAGACAGGGGTGCATGAACATGAAGGGAAATGATCTGAAGACATTCCATGCCAAAAATTATGACTCGGGGCTTAGTACTTTTCGTTAAATCAGAGAAAACATAGAAAATTTCATTTTAGCCATAAACTGCAATCTGCGTCCCATTGGAATTGCATGTGTTTTTCTTTGATCTTGTCTGAAAATAAGAGGAACTCACTAGAACTCGGCAGACGTGGGGATTCGTAGTAGGCATAGGGTGCACATCATTCTGTGAAAGTCTCATTTTCGGCCTCGTTCCCAGCAGAAACTCGTTCTGGCTGCCGGACTACTGTGTTTTATAAAGTAGTTAGCTTTAGCTATAGTACAGTATATTTTTGAGAAAGCTAGATTGGCATCATCGAATGCCTTGTAGTGTTACTACCGACTGCCCTTGATTATCATGTAATTGTTGACCGCTTTCTAACGGTCAAAGCATATTTAGAAAAAGTAAGCCCGTTACATATAATAAATACTGGAGGTATAATTTTTGAGTTAGCAGTATATTAGACAAATTTTGTCGGTTCTTTAAGGATCACTATTTATAGTTGACACAAAAGATCTCGCTCATCTTTAGAAAAGTCAAAATTCTAACATTTTCATGTCAGACATTTAGAGGACTTTAATCATAGACAGTATCAAGAAACTCAATGGAAACGACGGAATTGGCAAGGGCATCAAGCACTTTAGACAGTGATAGAAAAGTATCATGAAGAGAACGATATTATCGTTCTATCTCTAAAACTAAACATTAAATTGGCTTCAAATTTAACTATAAACGCATTGACTACAACTTTTTTTTGTTAAAGTTAATATGCAAGTGCAAATTGAGAATGTTGGCAGGCGTGTGAAATTCAACAAACTGAAATTGTTATTCTTGCTGAAATTGAATTTGCCTTATTTCATTAGCATTTTACATGTGACGTGATCGCGAAGATCGCTTGATATGATTTGACAGCGATGAAATTATCTCAATTCTCGCCATGAAACGATCCATCTTACAAAATGCTTATAGACAAAAAGGTCTGTCGTAATGCATTGAATATCTAAAGAGAATGACAACTATTAAGTCAATAAAAGACACCAACACCCTTGATTCCCCGACCGCACTCGCCCGAGCCAACGACGTCCGCCATTATCATTCCTTTTTTCATCAATTTTCCGATGTATACATGTAGACTACTATACGTGCAGCCTATAAATGAATTTGCCCATCATCGACTTTATCCTCTAAGAACATTTGTCATAGATATGCTTTCATCCTTCTTATTTTCGGAAATTCTTTTTAAAAGTCGTTCAGAATTTGTCACTTGTCTAGTTAACGTTTGGAATGTCTTAAGCGAAGGTTTCCATTCGACAATCGCATTGCATTGAGCTGGATGTTATCATGTCAGGACAGACTATTTGCTATCCATTGTGTTGAGAATATCCTTTAATTAAACTCCATCTAATGTTTCCTAATTGCGGGTCATCTTCCCACACACACTCTCGATTGATGATTCTCAACTTCTTCCTCATTGCAAGTTACAGTAGAACTCACTGTGGGACTAATAAGAAAAGCAGATATCATCCATCAAGAGATGTTGTAAAATGCTCTGACACTCTGACAGTATACATACGTGCACGTTATTCATGATACATAATGAACACGTGGTCTGCGTGGCACAGTGGTTAAGTGCTTGGCCTAGCGATCTTTTGGTCCAGAGGTCGAGCCCCGAAGGTGTCATTGGAAGTCGGCAGGAAGGGCATCCGAACTAAAAGATCACAACGCCCCAGATTAAAGTCTGACTGTGTCAGCACCGTTCAAGCCCCAAGTATGGGGAGTAGTGACGTAAAAGCTTCATAATAATAATTGTTATTATACATATATTTGTTTACGGCGCGCAAAACCCGAAGGTATCAAGGCGCCGGTGTGCTCAGCGGCAGGCTTAATGTCTCTCTCATCTCTTCCGAAGTCAACAAAACTCCTGCTTCGAAAATGCAGCCGTATCCGGTAGGGCTGGGTGCGAATCAAAACTTCGAGGATTTATCTATTTGCGATTAAAGGATTCGTTTATTCAATGGAATCGTGCTAATCTCAAAATACGTTACGTTACGTTACGTCAACGTTATGTTTTCAATAATTCATTGATGAGGCCTTTTGAATAAAGTGGGTCGTGGGTCATGGGTCAGGTGGGTCAAGTGGATCAGGTGGGTCGTGGTCATGTTTTTCCAAAAAGTTGGTGGGTCAGGTGGGTCGTGGGTCACATATGCCGTGGGTCAGGTGGGTCGTGGGTCAGACTTCGTTGACCCACTTCCAACCAGTTAGACTCACGATAGATTTGACGATCTCAAATACAGTAAACTTCATTTATTAGTGTTCTAATCATTCACGAAAAATGATTGAGTCAGTGTCACTAAAAGCGGTGATGGATGCACACAGTCAAAATATGCAACACCATAGACTTTCACGTGCCTCATACAGTTTCGAAGGGGGCGGAATTCACACAAATAAAAGGCTCGAAAACAATTGTTGCTATCTACTGAGAGATGTTGGTTGGTGGAGAGAAGTTGTTTGAGTACAATTATGTCTGTTCGATTCTCTGTCGCTATGTCTGACGATACCTTTTGATGTGTGACCTTGACTTCAGAGATACAGCTACTGAAGAAGTCAGGTATTCAGAGGTTTTATTCATCTTGAAAATTTTCTTACGATGCCAACTGACCTTCGTTTTGTTTGCTTCGTTTGATTTTGTTGGCCTTTCGTAGAAAATATCCTCTGGTAGAGATTGATCAGAGTCTAAATATTTTCGAAATATGTAATTGATCAAAATATCTTTCACAATGTAGCCTACATGCTTCACATTTAAAGCATTTAGCCGTTCAATCTACTCTCGCATCGTACGTGATCCATGCATCTCATTGCTCATTCGATGCATGATAATCTGAAATGCGCTAATTCATACGGCGGTCATTGATCTAGAATTATCCCTTTCACACAGACTTATTACGGCAGAGCCTTGTGAGGAGATATTTTTTGACACTTCGTATCAATAAAAAGTTTCGTTTTGATATTTGATTTGGTATCAATAAAAATAGGAATATTTACATGATGTCGCTAGTGATTGTTATCACAACGTACTCGTACATGTAGCGCCACTCAAATATATCACTTCATCTTTATGCATTGCAAGCTTAAATTATAATAATATAGCGATTATATTATTATAATAATATTCACCCGGTACGCATGCTTACTCCATTTGCTTTTCAATGAATGTCATTCTTACATCAAATATACAACTTTTTACTTAATAGTTGGCGGAAGTTAGCGGAATTGCCATCAGAACAATTTTGATACTGCGAGGCCTCTATCTAGATAGACCTAGAATCTTGAATGAAAATGAAACTAAAGATGATGCCAGAAACGGAAATTGCTCTCACATCATTCACCCTTGCAGCATGTGGGTCGGGTGGGTCGTGGGTCAGGTGGGTCGTGGGTCACATATGCCGTGGGTCAGGTGGGTCATGGGTCAAGTTTCGTTGACTCTCTTCCAAGTCTGATGAGGCCTTTTGAGTAAAGGTCGAGACTTAAATTTGATTTTTTCATTTGCCAAAGCGAACAGTATTTGGAAGCATGACCAAATTGAAGATCAGCATTTGCGAAGTAGGCCTACACAATTTCGGGATTATGAAACGAGCTAATCCTGGGATTGAGATCCTTAGGAGGCAAATTACTCAATAGATCACAGCCTACGGTAATTTTGATTAGCCACTGGTTAATTCAATCCCGGGATTGATTTGTTCAGGAAGAATTGTTCTCATTTGACCACAGTTCTTATTCACAGCATTAGCTTAGCTAACGGTGAAGCAGGGCACTTGAACGAACGGTCTGAACAAACGATTGAGCGGTTTTTTTTATATTTTTCTGATGAGTGAGTTATCGAGCGGTATGTCTGAGAGGCCGATGAATGGTGATCGAAACGAGCGGCGTTTTTGTTTGATTGAACGTGAATTTGAATATATTTGAGTGCCAATTTGGGTTTTCGTGATAGTGAAACCTCGGAAATTGCGATAAAAGAAAAGTCTATTGATACTCTTCAAAATTGCTTGCTTAATTAAGTGTCAAGACTTCAGTTCAATGACATTTCGTGAGTAAAATGACAAGAAACTTGATATTGCACAATGCTTGCACTTCTTGTTATTGACTTAGTATTCCGAAAATACATGTGCTACTCACAAACTACTCAAAAATCTACTCATATCACCATCAATGCGGTTTAGCAGGGATGGATGGAAGAGAAGCAGAACTGAAGAGACTTCACGTTCTTCCATGAAGCAAATAAATTCGCCATGATATGCCCTAAATTATCATTTAATTCATCACTTGGTCACAAAACATTGAACAGTTTGAATTCAAAAGCTGTGATAAAGCAGACCTAGGCAGCCAGAACAAGTTTCCGCAGGGAACGATGCCGAAAATGAGACTTCCACAGAATGATGTGCACCCTATGCCTACTACGAATCCCCACGTCTGCCGAGTTCTAGTGAGTTCCTCTTATTTTCAGACAGGATCAAAGAAAAACACATGCAATTCCAATGGGACGCAGATTGCAGTTTTTGGTTAAAATGAAATTTTCTATATTTTCTCAGATTAAACGAAAAGTACTAAGCCCAGAGTCATAATTTTTGACATAGAATGTCTTCAGGTCATTTTATATGATGTGCATTGGCTATTATCATGCTTCTGACCGGCAATGCATGTGAGAATGTGGTTGAATGTGGATGTTTGTGTCAAATTGTCAAAATGTTTGTGTTTCCCAACATTAAAAGACTCGCCAAATATAAATGTGCCTAGCTTTATAGACAGGGGTGCATGAACATGAAAGGAAATGACCTGAAGACATTCCATGTCAAAAATTATGACTCTGGGCTTAGTACTTTTCGTTTAATCTTAGAAAACATAGAAAATTTCATTTTAACCAAAAACTACAAACTGCGTCCCATTGGAATTGCATGTGTTTTTCTTTGATCTTGTCTGATAAGAAGAGGAACTCACTAGAACTCGGCAGACGCGCGAATTCGTAGTAGGCATAGGGTGTACAACATTCTGTAGAAGTCTCATTTTCGGCCTCGTTCCCTGCAGAAACTCGTTCTGGCTGCCGGACTAGTAGGGATTCATGGCGGTATGCATGACGTGTATAATTTCGCGATGTCAGATGTGAGAACATCCTGCATTGCCAACATCCACGTTTCTCTGAAAAACCCCAATGTTAGCTAGAAGCGACAGCACTATGATATGGTTCATCAAAGCATTCTGTGTATCGGACGTTCTCCATCTGTATTCAAAATAAAAATTTTGAAATAAACGCATCTGGAAGAATATTTTCTATTATCGGGGAAAAATTGAACATTGTTTTGACTTAAGAACAACGATTGAACGGGTGTTTTATGCCATGAACGAACGAACGGGTTTGAAGGGCTAATGATCGGAAGATCGAACGAACGGGGAAAAATATGACCGCTCAAATGCCCTGGGTGAAAGGCACATAAAAGATTCTTCAATCGCGCAATCCTGAGCTTGGAATTTTGGAATCTCAATGTGCCAGTGCAATGCATTGAGGAAAGAGTTGTGATTTTGATTATCTTACCATTTTACTTGTAGCTATACAGTTGACATGTCTATATTTATCAATCTCGATCCCGGGTCAGAGCTTGTAATCCCGAATGCCGGGATCAAGAAAAATTGGGATTTTGTCGACAGGTCCTAATCCCGGGTCTTTACTCTACCAATCCCGAATCTCAGGAAATTGCAGATCAGATTGAAAGTACAAAATCTAGGAATTCGCAACTGTTCCATGTTAGTCTCAACGTTGTCGTCATCAATCTGTGCATAAAGCGAAGAAACTTTGAGTCAACTTGTCAATAGTGATTTTGTAAGTTAACCCTGAAAGGTACATGTGACTCCATTTTCTGGTCAGCGAAGCATTTTCATGTTATTTTGCAACTTTAAGAAAATAATTGTCCGTCAAGCATTTCTGCGACAGAACAAAATATTCAAAAGATGATAATCATCGTGTATTTTCATATCTATGGTTAATCATCTGAAAGCTTTGAGCTATAAAAGATTAAATTTGTGATTTCGGACATGTGACTCCAAATTGTGGCTATTGTTAAAAACTTAAAATGACAAATTAAATTTAGCATCAAGCAGCAAGCTATCTATGGAATCTCCGATACCTCTACCTTTGCCATAGAAGTGGATAATAGTACACTAGAATGGAAGTTTGATCTCTTGCCTATGTACAATGATGGCACATGGAAAAATCTATGGTTTGTAGATCAGATTCGATCTAAAACATTGTATCATAGTGAAACTATTTGCCAAGTTGATTGTGGAAGTTGTTGACACTTAATTACAGGATTTTCTCAAAAACGGAAAGACGTTTGTTATCGATAGAGGTGGAAGGCAAGAAACACTTTCTATTGACCGACTTAAACCAGCATTTTTGGATTTTGATTAGCCTGTTCGAGTCGGTGAACCACCAAGACGCGGAAGACCGCCGAGAATGCCACAGAATTCCCTTTTTGGCAGAACCATCTTGCCTCCTGACAGATATGGAGGCTCCGTTTCATGAAGAACTGCGTTTCTGGTCGGGGGTAGTGTGGCGGCCGTGCTGCTTGCCACATCCATGTATATGTCATAATGGATAAATTATGTAGCTATGTGCATGTACATGTCCTATATATTTTATTGCAGTTGTACTGTCAATCTATGTTAAAGTTTTGATGCTGCTATGTAGGGAAGTTCATAATAAAGCAGACTAGTGACGACATAGCATCGCTTTAAGGCCTCAATTGTGCAATTAAGGCCGTCTACTTTGGAATTGGAGATATATGAACGACTTTCATAGAAAAATGCCAGGAGAAATATCAGTCGACAAACCTACTTACTCAGTAACAATCAGTGGCGTCTTCTCCGTACCTGCGAGGCCTTCGGCGCATCCTCAAAAATTATTTATCAACATTTATGAAAATGAAAAGTGTCATCATTCATTTAAATTCGATAGCTTCTCGTGTTAGCTTCCGTCTCAAAATCAGACGCTCAACCTCAAGAGTGAACAGTTTTGCAGCACGTGCTTGAATCACAACTGTTTTCTTCGAACAATTAGACACACAAGCTAGTCGTGTGTTCAGACGGAGCACTGATGTTCAGACAGCGAAAGAGTTGTGTGCGTGTGAGGCAGTAAGCGCACGCGCTCGCGTAAATATTGGCTTTCCCGATAGACATGATGATTTGCCTTCTCCAATTTTTGCAATGAAATTCTACGCAATTCTTGATCGAGGCGCGGTGCCTAAATACAGTAAGGGAAGCGCAACCCAATTGTTCCTAGCTTCGCTTAATGTGAGAGAAGCCAATACGTCAACAGTGGCAGATGGATGACGTTCAGACAAGACTGCGATCAGATGATGAGCGTTCTCCAATGAATGCAGAGTAATGCATCTGACTCGAACACCCAGATTCGGTAGAATTCAAAAATTTGTTTTTACGTGATTGATGTGACGCTATGTTTAGCACTGCAGATGAGATCATAACCACGCCTTTCGTCCGAAGGGAATATACTGAAAAGATGACAGTCGGCAAGCAAAGTAGGCCAACACCTGATATGAAATTAAAAGTACCCACACAGAAATAAATAAGAAATACACAAGACATTTTAATGCATCAAAATTTCAAACATGTAAGTGGATGACCGGCCGTCAAAAACGCAAGAAACTGTTCGCTTTGTCTCCTTTTTTCTCGAGAAAATGTGGTCTGGACAGAGAAGGGATATAGTGATCTCAGCTCCTTGAGTAAGGCGGTTAAGTGACATGAGCAATCACTTCTCATGTGCACTTTCACTTGACCTTAAAAAATGTTCGGAAAATTGTTATTAAAAATTCAGCTTTTATGAAAATTAATATTGTGACATAAAAGTGTTTTGTATAGAAATAGTATCCCAATGCCTACGGTGAAGGCCTATGGTCAGGGAGCACGCGACGCCACTGGTAACAATGCCATTGATGTAGAAGCATTTCACCGTCCATCTTCGCACTTAGTGAAAATGGCATTGAGATGATTGCTATGGACAATATATGGCTCATGCTGTGTGCTCATATCATGAGCTTGGCATTTTTTTAAGTTCTTAGCTGTATGTGCTATGTAGAGTCATGGATATGGCAGAGTAAGGCAACAATATATCTCGTGATGCTCATTCGTACAGAAATATCAATACATTTTCTCATTCTAATAATCCCTTATAGTCATGGTGAAAAAAAATTCACTTTCTCTCCTTTATATTTATTGACCGATAGTAAGTTAAAATAAGTATATACAATAAAATGCCAACTCTTCGTGCCACTGACACTTCGATGGATTGACTTCTGTACAACAGCAATTGATGACCCACATTAAATATGGAAGCAAAGAAACAGAGTTCAAGTACTGCGTGGTTAGAAATTTGGGAGCTCGTATTTGCGGTTACTGGCTGGTGCAAGAGATTTAATCAATCGAGCTTCTATCAGTCTGCAGTCCACTGCGCTATGACTTTTGTCCATAATATCAATGTCGAAGTGAGAGATGGAAATGTCACTGAACTGGTGAACTTTAATGCCGTGTTCGTAAAGGGCATTTCTTCTGTTCTTATTGATCAAATATCTTCTCTGCTCATTATAGCGTTTGGTAAACGGGCGCTTGGTTTGACCTATATAAAAATCATCACATAAATTACATTTCAGCTTATAAACTAAAACTTTTCAAGCAAACCAAAAACTCAAGCAAATACGAGCTCCCAAGTTTCTAACTACGTAGCACTAGAACTCTGCTTCATTGCTTCCATATTTAATGTGGGTCATGAAATGCTGTTGTATAGAAGTCGACCCATCGAAGTGTCAGTGGCACGAAGCGTTGAGCATTTTATTGTATATACTTACTTTAACTTACTATCGGTCAATAAATATAGAGAGAAAGTGAATTTTTTCAACATGGCCATAAGTAACAGCCTCCTGTTCCTGATCATCAATTGGTTCGCTTATAGTAATTTCTTGTGTCCTTTAACTCTGTTCCATACATCCTTTTTTATAGTCATCTCTGGTTTCTGACTCCCTCGCCTGCTTTTTGGTCAAATTTCAAATATTGCAAAAATGTTATGAAGCGTTCTTGTAGTTATAAGTATTCTAGCGATCGTCTTGAGTCGACATGTTGGATTTGGAATTGTACTGGTGTTCCTTTCAGTTTAAAAGTTGAATCTGTGGAATATATGTATAAGTAGTTTACCTTTTCTTGTGCTTTCATTATAAATGAAATAATGCCTAATGAAATGAAGTGATGACATTTGCTTCGATGAATGTGAAAGATATTTAAGAAATCTTTGTTAGAGCATATCTCAATGTGTATTCATAGGATAGCTGCCCGCTTTCATAAATCATCATAGATTTAAGTCTCCTAAAAATTTAAATCATAGATATTTGTCATAGATTTTAGATTCAACAACAATGTAGGAATGTCATATTAGATTTCAAGGTGAGTAATGTACAAATCAGAGCCAGCGTTAGCGGCTGACAATTTTTTCATTACTTGCCGAGAAATCTCATGTGGCATTTCTATTGTCTACTTATGCATTCAGCTCTGTCCACAGACTTTCTGTAAAATAATATTCGTCTACAAATTAGAGGTCTATGATCATTGCAGCAACTTCTATGTTATAGGCATCTGAAAAATGAAGGCCTGGTTATGTCATTGCTGCCTGCTGACAGCAATGTCACTATTATTACTATTGGCAAACACATCGATAGCGAATTGTCATTAGTCGATATTATTGCACCATATATTTAGATGTATGTGTAGACAATGAAGATATATGAACGACCTTCATAGAAAAATTACAGTTGAAATATTGGCTGACAAACCTAGTGTAATTACTCAGAAGCAATGACTATTCTAGTCACTTAGTTTAACGTTTTCAGCGTTCGCATCATTAACTTAATTTTCTTTACCAGTTTTACAAATCTCTGCAACTGTGTAGCTCCCTACAGTCAGCGTTTGTGTACGAACTCCTGAAGCACCAAAGTGGAGTCTTTCAACTCCGACACAAAAGCACTAACTTCAATAATTGGAGAAACACACAGCAAATGAACATTAATTGTCTTAACAAAATTCACGTTTCAATATTAAGGTGAAGTAACAGGTCAAGAATAAAAGCAGCAAAGCTTTGTAGCATTCAGGGTTACAAACTGTTTATTTAATTCAAAATTGTAAGTGGTCACATGTATTATCGGACCCTATATTTAGCTATTACAAATGACTCATCACAAACTATCTTTCGAAGGAGCCGATGCCGAATACGAGCAACCGTTGAACAAGCGTGCTGATTGGCTGTTGCTCGAATATGCGGGGGCGGAGAGCATGCCATCTCAATTCCAGACGCCAGACGACTTGGAAATTCATTTTTAATGATTGCATTATTTGAGTGAAGATCATGATGAAATTAGTAGAGATGGTTAAATTTCGTACAATCCGCAAAATTAGATCAACTGTGAGAGCCTCCTGTGGCCGTTGCAGGGTATGGAGGAGGATGGGGACTGAATTGCGCATCCATTGGGATCATCAACATAAGTTAGCGGTGTTGGCTCCGCTTTTTGAGTGAGCATCTTGGCCGCTATGGCTATGCTTGCTTTTGATTGGTAGTTCCCATGGAATTGAATATATTTTTCATGAAAACGTATTATTCTATTGAACGGGTTTTTTTGTGCATGACTGCTCTCTTTGTGGCATTGCGCTATCTCTTAGGTTGTGATTGAGTACTGTATGAAGGGTGGTTCTACTACCTCTTGAATTTTTGTTGCTTGCAAAGCTTGTAGTTGTTTAGGGAATGAACCGTGATAGTGAAAAAAGTATTGTCTTTTCACTTGCTGATTTAATACAGAAGACAAGCCTTCCTAGCCTCGATCACACCTACGCACCAAAGGTCACATCGGAGACAAAAGTACAATTAGTTTGTTTGAAAAACATTACCTCTTACCCGAACGTTAATACACTTTTGATGGCTCCTTCAAAGCGCATATTAAAATCGAAAGTGTGTTCATATTTTGAAGAAGGATGGGAGATTTTCCTACCTGGTAGAGAGTGGAGAAAAACTGTGTGAAGCACACACATCAACAAGATGGGAGGAACCGAGACGCATGCATCCAACTTAAAGCGACATTTGAAAAGCTTTCATCGAAAATTATTGATAATAGATCAAGCCATGATCACTAAAGATAGGTTCAGGTAAGCTTATGATGATCTATTATGTAAAAAATGAAGTAATGTTTTAAAAAAATTAGGCTATATATACTGGCCACCCGGAGTCGGTGTCCTATCAAAATGATAGGACTCCGCATCCCTGATTTTCAGAGATGGATACGTTTGTACTATCAATTTTGTATTCTGACTTTGATTGTAACCAGCCTAAAAGAATGGCATGTTTCTATATCAATTTCTCGAATTCGTCGTTCTCATGTTGGTCTGAACGAATAATAGTCAGATAATTAATAATAATTTCGGTTGATTGCATTCTTATTGTTAACTAGGCTAGAAGGTGAAGTTTCAATTAATGATTTGTCAAAAATAACCTAGCCAAAATGGCGAAAAACGCAATCAAACCATAGCTTTTTTTTTAGATCGCTCCAAATTCAATCCAACTTCTCACAAAATTAGTGAAATTTCTTAACCTCAGCATATATCAGATTTTATTCAAATCTGAATATTAGACATGGTAGCCGACATTCAAAATACAACGGGAAATCGAGTGAACGAAGTTGTTACCCCGAAAACTTTACCCAACTACCCATACCCTGAACGGTAATCCTCCACTGGCTCTCACTACATAGCTGTTAGACCTCAAAGTCAAATTATTAACCTAGGTGGGCTGAGTGCCATCAATGGACATCCTACGATGAGGCCTACAATGGATTTTCATTCTACTTTCTGTGCATTAAAATCTTTTAACGCCTTCGATAGCATCCATTCTACAAAATACAGGTGGGTCTAAACCAGAGATGGCCGGCAGGCGGCAGTTACTGTAACATAGATGATAAAAACATTGTCTAGTATATCCAGCGCTCTCTTTCATCATAAAAGCAAAAATAATTATCTAGGTAGCATCGATGCTTTTCAGGTCGATTTCATTGCTTAGCTGACGAGCACTCAAGACACAACATTCACTGAAGCAAAAGCTATCACACACTTGAAGCCAACAATCAATGGAAGACATGAATTAGCTTGCTACAGTCTGTCCTCTCACTTTGATCACTTCACACTCAACAGTGTAATTCTTGATATCATTCATATTATAATAATAAACCTTCACACAGAGTATATGCTGACCGCCACTTGACTATCGACCGTACGAAGGCGCTAGACGCCGAAAGCCCGTCACACTGTGCAGGAGTCAATTTAACTTTTGACCAACAAAATTGAAAACTTCGAGTCGAAACCTCTCTTTCTAGCTTGCTCCTAGTATTGGCTAGTAGTATAATTGGAAAAAAATAATCGCTTGTATTACAATGTCCTTCTCATGAAAGCCTTGTGCCATCAGCGCATACTTTATAAAAATTGATCTGTTCAAATAAAAAATGCTATATCAACTTCAAAAGGAGAGTAGCCAAAATTTGTTTTGTGAGCGAGTGACGTATTGTAATAGCTAACAATCGAAGAGTATGGTCAGCTGAGAATTTCAAATGAATAAATTTTTATGTTTCTTATTATATCTAAACATTATAAGTTTGCACATATTTTTTCACATTTCTTCGATTTATTATTAAATGTTATTTTGCTTAAAATAGTTATTTCTCAAGGAACAGAAAGTGCAGCATTTGGAAATTGTACAATGATATAAAACTCGAAGATAACCTTTTGTAATATATGTCATGTTCAAGTTTCAAGTTCATGTTCATGCTTTCTATATTTTTTTGTCCAGAACTACAACAAAAGTGGATGATTCCCCATTGTTTAATATCTTTTTTGCATTCATTGTCTCCAATTAATTTTCAAGATTAAGGATGAATACATTCCATGCGAATACATTATGCCATTGCAAATGGTCCACCTTTGAGGGTGGTCATGTCCATGAGATTTTTAGCACAATGATCATCATGAAGATTTTTTAATTTTCCACTGATCAGACGTCATGCCAATCATTGGTATGCAGGTCTAAATGTCATGTGAATGTAAAGTGCATTTTCAATTCATGGAAGCATCTATCAGAATAACGTAGCAATATCATACAGTGGCTTCATGGAGTGATTACTCTGTGAAATTTGCCATTCCATGCGGCTATTTCTCCAGCCAATGTGAATATAGGCACTTATATATAGGTATACTGGCTGCTTGCTTTACGAGGCACATCTTTTTGAAATTTTATCTTACTCTCTCGGAAGTGCGAGACAAAAGATATTGCGCTTCGACATTTCCACATTATGGCAACATATCTTTGCAGCTTCAGAAGATATTCGTTGAAACGCGTGCCCACATCTGCCACTTAATATTTATATCCAAGTTTGCTCTACTGACGTTCATGGAATAAAAGTCACATGACTATTAAAGTCATTCGACGAAGTGTGTAATGGAATAATAAAATATTGTGCTAATTTTTTAAGAGCCTCCACGAGTTTTGACTCGAAAAATCACGGCTGTATTCTATTGTTGCTATCTCTTAAATGTGGTATTTATTCTGTCAACTTAGATGCTTGTTGTGGTCACAGGCGTAGCAGGATATCAGTTTAAGGGGAGGAGGGGACTGAGACATACTGTGATAATACACTCACTGACATAAATAATGAAACCAACTATCATTGACTTGAATGGAAGTTTGTTTCATTTTTTTCTATGGTTTGAGATGATATCTCGCTTTCTATGTATCACCATTGAACTCCATATGATAAGGGAAATGATATAGGACCATCAAATTTTAAAATTTGATATTGATCACAGTAACAGCTAGAATTTGAACAGAATCACCACCTACTGCTGACCAGATTTGACTTATGAAATGGCGCACGATAACTTTACCAGAGGAATGGCAATAGGGATGATGCGTTGTGGGCAAAGTTCTACAACTGTTGCGAAAGAATTGAAAATTTCAAGGGTCGTTGTATGGAGGTGGTGGTGTCGTTGGAAAGCAGAAGGAAATGTGGAAAAGAAGAAAGGATCAGGAAGACCAAGAGTATCATCCAAGCGGACAGATGCACGCTTAGTTTTAGCTGCTAAAAGAAACAGATTTGTGTCCGTCCCGAAGCTAATTGTGTACTGGAAGGTTGCTGGGAACGTTGCCTGTAGCGTTCGACCTGCATATCGAAGATTACGAGAAGCTGGTATACAGTCTCGACGACCCGCTGTGAGAATTCCGCTGAGCCTGGAACATCGAAGGAGACGAGTGACGTGGTGTCAAGGTCATCAGTCGTGGAGTGACAGTCAGTGGGAACGTGTGCTCTGGACTGATGAATCGAGGTTTACTCTCGATTTCAACGATGGTCGGATCCGTGTTCATCGCTTGCCAAGTGAACGATTTGCTCCATGTTCCGTCAAAGAACACGACCGGTACGGCGGCGGTAGTGTCATGGTTTGGGCCGGTATCTGGCACAATGGAAAAACACCAGCAATCGTAGTGAAAGGAACATTGACAGGACAGCGATATGCCGACGAGATCGTGACACCGGTCGTGGTTCCAGCAGTGACATCGAATCAATTGATTTTTCAGGATGACAACGCAAGGCCCCATCGCGCTTCAGTGGTCTCTAACAGGATAGCAAGCAGTAGAATCCTAACCTTGGAATTGCCCTCACGTTCTCCCGACCTCTCCCCCATCGAGCACTGCTGGGATGAACTTGGTCGCAGAGTGAGGGAGAGGTACAACCACCCACCAGTGTCTTAGAAGATGTTGGCCGACAGACTGATCGAGCAGTGGAACCTCTTAGACCTAGCATTCATCCAGCGACTGTGCTCATCCATGCCCTCACGCATCGATGCCTGTTTGGATGCTCGCGGTGGTCACACCCGTTTCTAACTTGAGTTGATAAAATCATGAGTATGAAATTAAATGTTTTTGAGTAAAGCATTCGAGTTCTCCTTTTACAAACAACAAACAAACGTACAGTACAACCAAGTTTAAGCCATAAGTATTCATATCAGGACTTGTTTCATTCTTTTTGTCACTGAGTATACATGTAACTGCGTAATTGATTCGTAATGGTTTACGCGATCGCAAATACGGTCTTATTTTGCTTTGGTTCGTCCTGATAATTGTTCCCCCGGTTTTTGGTCGACCGGTTGTCAAAATCAGCTAAGCCGCTGTGAGTAAACATTTCAGCAGAAGCAAACTATTGAAAAAAATATTTCAATCAGGAACCATGGGACTGTGCCCATCATAATTTCTGGATGTTATGCGGTTAGTATACGTTTATGGTTATTTTGTTGTGAACAGTATATAAATTTGAAGATCGCAGTGATTTAGCAGGTTTCAATCCTGTAGATGCGGATGTTAAACCTGATATGTTGCTGGACCACATTTTAGCTATCTTCATTTTTTGTCATGCTTAATTACTGTATATCTAAGTCTGACAACTAAACATCTTCAAACAGCTTGGATAATTATGCATTGTGACTGACGATGTAGCCATGTGCGGCTTCCATTGGCACGAGTGCATATTTGAATTGAATTGAATTGAGTCATCCACTAGGTTTTGCGGACCAACTTATTCACGAGTAGAAAATTGTGACCGACGGTTTTGAATATTTATTGGTGATTGACCAGAAAGAGATGTAAAATGCCCCCGTTAATAGTGGTCATGCCCAAAGAAAGTCTACCAACTGAAGACCCTCATCAAGAATTGGGTAGAAACTTAATTGAAACCTGCAGTTGATGTCCTGCTGTCTTTATTATAAAAAATAAGAACTACGGGATTTTCAAACATAATTTTCTTCAGTTTTCAACGTGTATTCTTCTCCTATATTCTACAAATATTTATAGTTGATATCTGTCAGCATTCTTCAGCTTAAAATTGTGAATTAGGCCTATCACAATTTCTCAATTTCTTTTTTGCATGTATTATCACTATTATTTTTTTCAGTATTTTTTACATTAGTGTCCACATAATTCATAAAAGTGACTATCATTAAATTATCGTTACTTTTTGACTTTACAAAATGCTACTTATCATATTATATTTGATGCTGAGATCATGGATGAAATAATCTCACTCAGCTGATAAAGTAAAACGACCTTGAAATTGTAAAATGTGAATTACTAAAATATTGAACGCACAGCGCGTTGGCAGCATGTAAACACGTCCTATTAACATTATAAGCACGATTTTTTGACTTAATGTCGAAAATTATCGTAAAAGGCGTGGTGACCTTGTAGAGCAACCGACTGTATCTCTTGCAAGTGTTTGAGCTTGCTCTCTTGAAGTGTGAGGCTATCTTCAAAGGGAGCTTCAGAGGGGATATCTGTGAGCGTATTCGTGTTCCTTTATTTGGTGATTCTTACCAGTCATTCTCAAAATTCAATTTGAATTCAATGATTCCATCATTTTCGTATTTCAAAGCCTGAATATCCGTCACGGTTGCCTCTCCTTTACCGCATTCTGGTCGTATAGACCTGTAGGTGGCATTTTTTAGTAGTCTTAAATGAACAGATGATCCACAAATTTCACGTGATGCGGCGCAGGCCTTTCCCTGGCACACATCAGAGTTTGGACATGGATTTGCACATCATCCAATTTCCTCTCAATCCTACTATAAGCGGAATCAACCTCTTTGCGTATGACCTCTTGCAAGGTACTTTTGCCCGATGTTGAGATCATATTCAAAGGCCGAAGCACTCAATTACGCTAGGTAAGATAGCATTTGTATTTTGGCATGTGCAATCATCACTGAACACTATGAATTTCTTGAACACGGTTGATTTAGATTTCGCATTATCGACAACACATCAGGAAAATTCGTTGGCACTGAGGCTTCCTTCGCCTTCATACCACAAGTAGCATTTCACATCCCGGGTAGACAAATCATAGAATGTGAAATTATGATCTGCCAGCTTGGTGTTATAATATGGAGCGGAAACTGTCGTCGATGGAGCAAGGAGAACACGCTGCACTTTCATTCATACTGTTGCAACTTTCTCGGATGGGAGATTTTTTAGTGGGATTATTCATGGCGAACTGCTTGCTATTGCTCTGAGTTGCGCAAAGCTCTTGAGGGAGCGTTGGATGGCCTTGAAAATTCTAAACTCCTGCAGGTGGCAATGGACGGTCCAAATGTCAATATCGCCATACATCGTCTGTTTGATGAAGCTCGTGAAAATGATGATGCACAAATTTTGGACATTGGAAGTTGCCCCCTACGTATCACCGACGGTGCTCTGCGAACTCGAGAAAAATAATTTGCGGTGACGAAATTCCTGCGAAGCTGTTGGAAAGTATTAAAGATCTGCCGTCTCGTTGATCTCGCTGACATCTCGCAATGACGAAGGACCCACAAGCACCACCCACCTATTGTGTGACTCAGTGGGTTGAGAACGTAGCAGTTGCGAAAATGATCATCGAACAATTGCCGAACTAGCGAGCAAATGTCAAAAATATCAAGGAGCAAACTCACTCGTCGTCCTACAGGAACATGAAGGAACTGCTGAATAAACATCTGCTCAATGTCAAATTGTGTCTGTTCGTCAAACCAAGGAATTTAAGGTTTTCGTGAAGAATTTTCAAGACGACATAGTCGGGTAGCCAGAACGAGTTTCTGCATGGAACGAGGCCGAAAGTGAGACTTTCACAGAATGATGTACACCCTATGCCTACTACGAATCACCACGTCTGCCGAGTTCTAGTGAGTTCCTCTTATTTTCAGACAAGATCAAAGAAAAACACATGCAATTCCAATGGGACGCAGATTGCAGTTTATGGCTAAAATAAAATTTTCTATGTTTTCTCTGATTTAACAAAAAGTACTAAGCCCAGAGTCATAATTTTTGGCATGGAATGTCTTCAGATCATTTCCCTTCATGTTCATGCACCCCTGTCTACAAAGCTAAGCACATTTAGATTTGGCGAGCCTCTTAATGTCGGCAAACACAAACATTTTGAGCAACTTTATCCACATTCAACCACTTTCTCACATACATTGCCGATTAGATTCATGATAGAAGCACATGCACATCATTGGAAATGACCTGAAGACATTCCATATCAAAAATTTTGACTCCGAGCTTTGTACGTTTCGTTTAATCATAGAAAACATACAAAATTTCATTTTAGCCAAAAACTGCAATCTGCGTCCCATTGGATTTACATGTGTATTTCTTTGATCCTGTCTGACAAGAAGAGGAACTCACTAGAACTCGGCAGACGTGGTGATTCGTAGTAGGCATAGGGTGCATGTCATTCTGTGAAAATCTCACTTTCGGCCTCGTTCCCTGCAGAAACTCGTTCTGGCTGCCGAACTAACAGGCCCATTGTTATATTCCTGTTTGAGGTCCCCTAGAGAACATTATTATTAAGCATTATTAAGCATTGTGTTTTGAAAACATGTCAGCAGTTCAAAAACTGAAGCTTCCCATGACTAGAAAATTTCGTAGAACTGAAATCAATTGACATCAATCGACTTTGCAGCGTAATCAGCCTTAGGATCGACAGTCTGAACAAAGAGCTTCAAGAATTTTTAGAACATAAGAATTTTCTTCGAAGTGTCAGGAGATCTTGAATGCAATTTTGATGCCTATATATCAAATATCCATTGCTCAAAGGGTTCATCTTGCTTGGATCCTTTGATTATGATGTCAGATTCCAAACTTAAAATGATGTCATTAGATGAGACTTTGGATGAGCTGGTTGGCTCACTAGATTCGAGGCAGATCACATCAGAAATCAGTTCATGCTTCTGACATCAAATAATTCCATGATATCTTACTTGCAGATGTTCGACCAAAATAAGACAGACTTTATGACTGCTTACTCCATTGCTTTCAAAAAGGCAATTCCTCTCCTGAACTTGAATGGTCCGTGGTTCTCAGTCAATAAAGACAATCGTAGGAACTAAAAAAGCGAATTAATTCTCTTATTGCTCAAAGAATATCGGTAGTCAAAATCATACACGCGCTTTGTATGACGGGGATGATCGTAATTTTGGCTTACCCAAGAGACTGATTTTGTCCTCTCGAAATTCTGCTGCGCGATATCAAGATGCTAGAAAGGAAGATGCACGATTCCACGAGGTCAAGAAAGGCATTGTGAGTGAAAAGAAAAGGCGTCAGAAATTAAAGATGGAGGATATAAAGAAGAAACTTTTGTTGCAGATTGATGGCATTGACCAAGATATCCACTCTATGATTAAAAGGTTTTGCTCTTTTATTTTCGTCTTTACAACAACAAGAACAACAATTCAACGATTAGCTGTGTATCGAAACGCTGTCAAAGCGATTGAAAAGCAAAGATACTATGGTCAGTGATAACGAAAACTTTCAGGTGAAGACATAAACGAAAAGGAAGACACATGTTTCCTATCAATCTAAGATTTGAAACAGGACGACTGGGCTGTTGTCAAAATTGAATAAAAGCTGACTACATCGGTCAAGTAGAGATAGACTGTGATGTGCGTTGCAGTTTTTCTGCTACATTCAAGAAGCGAAGGTGGTCCAGGGCAGTGTGAAGATATCATGGCGCGGGGCAATCTGAAACCGCTAGTGCGAAAGAGGAAATTTCGAGGTCAATGCTGACTCGGGATAGTGAGACTCAGGACACCCCTCATTTGCAGTCCTAGTTTCTCTAACATTGAATTATTCTTAAGACCCACTATGTTGTTATGAAGTCAAGTATTTCACGAACAGGGTGCCCGCAGGTCTGGAAAGTCTGGAAAAAGTATGGAGAGGTATTATTTTTAAGAAAATGAGTGGAAAGTCTGGGAAATCTGGAAAATAGGGTGGTCTGTAAAAAGTCTGGAAATTTTGGGAAGTTTGGAAAAATATTGGATAAATAAGTCTGGGAGTATAGAGGCTTCACTCACATTATTTCAATCGCATTCTGTGAGTACATTCCTGCAAACTACGCATATATTGCTTTTCCAGCGCTTTTCTTTTCCTTTCCAAATCATTTTTGCTAGTACTTATAGATAGTTGACTGACCATCAGAAAAAGGACTAAGTTTAGGAAAGCAGTGTGGCGCAGTTAGTCTCATTGAATACATAGAATGCGATTGTAGCGATGTTATCAAAACTTCAATACATTGAAGAAATTCAAAGGACCATAGTTCCTTAAACTTGATGTGGACAAAATCGTAATTGGGAGAACATTTTGTAAACAGAGTCACATTTACTAAAGACGACATAATGAGGGAGAAAATAAACGCAACTTGATTAAGGATGCCATGTGGTCTATGACGTAGGAAGTGTAATAAATCTTCTCGACAAAGAGAGGAAGGTAGGTGAGCGACTGTAGCGTCTATTCCTTTTCGATATTTTTTCGCTATTTTCAATATTCAATTTTCCCTCAAAAGACCATGAAAAGGGTAGTGTGTGAATTGCCTGCTAGTTATGACTTTAAATTGTATATATTTAATTTCAAGCTAAAGATGTTTACTTTTCATATTACGAGTACCAAGACGACCCTGATTGTGCCTCAGTTTTTTTCAGTAGTGTCGTACTAAGTATTTGCTCTGTTGCTGTATTAGCTGTGTAGCTGTAGGCTTTGTTTGGGTATGTAGTTGGTTATTAATGAAATTGACTTTCCAAAATAGAAAATTATTTTTATCGCATTTTGAAGCACAATTTTCCTTTTTTATTATTGCATCAATTGTTGAAATGCAAGATTCATTTATTTTGATGCGCACATTATCACTCCATCGATAAATACATGTATATTCGAAACTTGAATGCAAAAGTACGTTCCAGGATCCAAGTGCACCAATGCATTCGAATAAGGCCATTTATTCATCTCACACATTTCTTCGCTAATTCAGCTGTTTTGTTCGTTCACTCAGTTCGCCTGTTCATTTTAATTATGCGCCATGCTGTTCAGTTCAACTGAAACACTCAAGTCACTCACTTCCATTTTGTTCACTTTGAAATACACTAACGTTGTAGGACTTGGCGCTCGCTGACCACATTGAGAATCAAAGAAGCTGTATTCTTCAGAGGATCCATCATTCATTCTAAGAAACCTACTTTGTCATTCTGTCAATTTTGAAAACACCTGTACCGTATTTGCCTCTGTCTCACAAATCGACTTTGACATTCATTAATCTGCCACTACTGGGAAGCCATCCAATTCCAAATCCCAGATTTTCCCCTGATTTCTGGAAGAAAGGCAACCGTATACTATCAAATTCATCAGTAGTTGATTGGCCTCTATCCCAGAAGTATGTAACTCGCAAATATTTGAAGCCATATTTACCTGGAATTTTTACCAGAGCATTTAATTTGTCACCCTGCAGAAATCGAGAGAAATTTTATAAAATATTTCATCAGACGCACGAAAATTCTTGTGATGCGGTGCGCCGGCTAAAATGACCAAAAAATCCCTGTGTGGTCTGATCTTTAATCTGCTCATTTACATTGTATTGTAATACGTTCACGATAAGAAACAACATCACGGATTTGTCTGATCGAAAGTGGCTCTAGACGACTCTATGTCTGAACAGCGGAAAGCGATGTGAGAAGTTAATTCTGAGAGGGAAACCGGCCGCCGGTCTTTCAGGCCGGTTTTTACTTTTTTAAGTAATCAGCAAATTTATCATCAAGTAAGAGATTTCTTTCTTAGAGGAACGTCTTTTGATCACTCAGTTAAGGCATTTTAATTTTACTATTATTTGATTTATTAGCTTGCATCTATCAGCATATTGGAAATGATTTTACATTTATTTATAATTTATAATGGTTTATAATTATATTTCTGTTGATTTTGAAAATACCTACACCTACAGCCAAACCTCGTTTAATCGGACTGGTGAAATTAAGACTTCCGAAAAGAAACATCTTCCCCCTTCACTCTTATTGACTACCTACATAATTATTCATTAAGATCCGGATTATTACAGATCATGATGTGCTTTTAATTAAGACTGCATTTTTTCACGCAAGCGACTTTTGATTTTCAGCTAGCAATATCTGACGTGTAAATGGTTTTCAAGATAGATCTTGTAGATAACGTAGCAGGGTTGGCCGGTAAAAACCACCAGCTTTTATCACCATTTTTCGGCTAAAACTGGCAAAAACTACTTTTCCAGCATTATTACTTAAGTTTTTTGGGTACATACAATGTAAGGGATCATCGTCACTCCTTACTTTATTGATGAACGTTAGTCGCAATAATTTCACTTTACTTTTTCATCATTCGATAAACATTTAGGCCTGTATGTTCATAATTCAAACCTATCAATATCGCATTTCAATCAAGAATATGTTCCAAGTATAGGTGTAAGAATATGAATTATTATAAAAAATATTGTTAAAAAACTGTTGTGCATTATTCTTCTAAGTGTGCACGCATTTTGTTGCTTTACGAATTTCATTCATTGTAGGATGCAACAGACGTCCATGCTGGAAGGAAATCACTTGGCTCTGTATAAAAGATCGAAAACAGGCATTCCATGAAGCTAGAAGGGTAGGAAAATGTAGAAATCTGGCCTCGGATTTCTACGAATAACTTCCCTGCTGATCTCTTAGAATGGCTTGTCTTCTAAATCTGTGGCAAATGCCCCATACCCATTGTGATTACACGAATATTACTATGAAATTTATCCTGCACTCCCAGAAGGACTAAATTAAAAATTTTGCCCTTCAACATTTTTCATGTCATGGTAATTTACCCTCATATATTTAGAGGATAAGGTTGTGTTAAATGAATTTAAAACCGAAAGTAAAGTTTTGATTTGATCTCAAAATATGGAAATTTCAAGAACTTTAAACAGACTTGTATATCATAATAATGTCAAAATTGTTTGTCGCTCTCAGATTCTATTAACAAGATAAATTTTACAGCTTACTGGACATGTTCTTTTGTTGAGATTATGACTGAAGCTGTTCAGACATACATTATACTTCACTTTATCAAGATTGCTGGTGCAAACTGTGTTATTTAATCATTATTTGATCCTACAAATCATGATTTCCTGCTACAGTCACAAGCATTTAGTATATTTCCAAAAAAATAGAAATGCATTCTGAGTGACTGTTGCACATTGCTTGTTTTGGGAGCTGAGATTTTCCGGAGCAGAGACTTTTTGATTGAGTTTTCTCTGCGTTCATGAGACCTGGGTTCGAATCTAGATCTGATGAAACCTAAGCTACTATTAAAATACACTCTACATTCTTGCTGAACACTCAACACAGAAGAATGACAGTGGGATTATTGAAGCTCGTCCACATGAAGAAAGTGGTTTGCTTAATTTAGTTCTATGTATAAACCAGTTTTATTCATATATTTATTTTCATTTTTTCATTCATTTGATGATAGTTCTGCGAGTATCTAACAACTTCTGTCACATAAACCAAAGAGTCAAAATGGTGCTGAAGTCTACATTTCTTCTTAAATCACAAGAAAAGGGAAGAGCAATCGTAAAGAAAGACAACATCGTTTGTCATTCGTTATAAAAACATATCATGTGGTTACATCACAGAATGAATGTCATGTTTTGGAAGATAAGAGTTGCAAACTGCAAACCCGCATGCACCGCAATACTTAAACCCCAACTTGCTCTCGATCATTTCGTGAAGAAATAGACTGATTTTTCGGAATTTTAGTTTTAGCCGGTTTTTACCAGTTTTTACCGGTTTTTACCTGGTTTTTACCACTTAGTGGAAAAAACCAGTTTTAGCCGGCAAAAAGCCAACCCTGTAACGTAGCATGCATTTTCAATTAATGAAACTGATAATTCATGAGTATCGAGTGGGTAGTCAAATAGGATGCTTGTTATAGGCACTCAATTATCATTAGGACTAGTACCAAGAACAGCAACGATTTCGTATAGCAGAAGTGAATATATTTACTACAGGGTGTCGACAATGCCGTGAATCCATGAATTCGAAAACGACCCTGGAAAACCCTTGAAAATGGTCATACCCCTTGAAATTACAAAGTTCCTGAAAATTACAAAGTTTAAGCAAATGTAGTTGGATAAAATGAAAAATTGAACGACATTGCTTTTTGTGTATTGAACATTACTTCAATAATTAAAGAATACTGCTTAATGACAATAATGTACTGGTCTTCTTGTAGGTATGGAATTCATTTTTCAGCGAATTTTTCCAAGCTATTTTCAAGGATATTGCATTATTCTTTAAAACGAACGTGATGTCTATCGTGATTCTATAAAACTTTCATTGTATTATTTCAGGGATTTTCCAGAATTTCATCTTACCAGTATTGATGGGTTTTGTGTAATCTAATTGCACATGGTAGTGGGTTGATCCAATCACTTCTTGATTGTATACCTATATCTTTGTTCATGAACTGATACGTACAATCAAAGAGACCTTGGTTGATCTGAAGTTATAGTGCTCTCATTTTCGTTTTACTCAAAATCAGATACATTTCAAAGGACTTACTGATGGCATTGCATTCCAAATGTTATTCCAGTCGGTTTACATCTATTTTTGATAGCATTTCTTTCGGATTAATAGTAATATTCACCTGTGTAAGCAAATTAATTGTTCTTATCCAAATTTATCAATGGTAGAAATGCGATGTTGATATTCACTCTCGTATATGTATAGACATGATTCGAGATCGTGTTTGGAAACTACTAAGCTGTTTTACTCATTTGCTCCAACTTGAATAGTTGACAGTTAAATTACAAATATGAATTTGCGTAAAATTGAGCCTAGTCCCGTATTAAGGATCTTATTGGAACAAACATATGATTTACACATGGGAAGTCCAAACTATCCTAAGTACAGTATACATGTAGGCTAAATATGTAGCTGATTTCCAATTTGATAACATGAGTATGGACATCGATGACAGAGTTTCTCAGTACCATAGTAAGTAGAGAAGTTTTGGTAATACATTGGATACGTAACTTGTACATGTGTTATTTATCAATAAGTTGTAAGGCAAATTTAGCGCCCCTTGAAAAATATTGCTGATGTCCGGGAAATGAAAATCAAAAATCTGTCGATACCCTGTGCTATGTGATCATTTCACAGCGTTCTTCAGCACAATTTGTAGGGTATGGGCATGTACTCACCTTGATGAAATATTGCTTAACGATAATTATAAATTGATCAAAAATTGATGTATACTGGAAACGGTTATTTATATCACACTACCTTGCTCAAATAGTCTACATTTCAGACGAAGGAAAAGGTTTCAGAATATCATCACTACCGAAGTTTGGAAAAAATACATAGTAACGTTCTCTAACTTTTCTTCTTGTCTAGGAAATGAATTTCTCGTAGATAATCCCTGTTTAAGATTAAAAGGAAGTTTTCAGCAAAATTTCAATAATTGGGCGTTCGAGATTGCTTTGCAATTATCGTTGTGGTAGATATGGCTAATCGCACGGCGTACTTATATCAATTTTTCGGATAATCAATAATCAGGCTTATATTTGCTCTCTATTCCTATTAGTGAAACGCACGTACAAAGAGTCTCTTATAAACATCTCTGCCTTCTCATCCCAGTAACGCGCTTTGTATGTTAAGCTGATAGTGAAAATATTATTCCGCTCAGAAGATTTGTGCGTAGCCCCAAAGCGTAAATAATATTCGATCTTATAGACCTACTTTGATTTTGAATAAACTCCTTCTCTTACTATTGAACGACTAAGATTCTTGTTCATTTACAGCAAAAAGTTCTGACGCACTAGTTGGGGCTACTAGCTAAACAGACGGACGGTCTCTTAAATAATTTTGCTCAGTTTGCTTGATTTGCGACTGAGGTCAAATCATCAGTTGGTGTCTTCAGGTGCACGTTAGGCTATTTCCCGCCGGTCTCTTCTGTCATCGTAGCTATCACGTGCAGATGAACATCGCACCAACCTTGGATGCTTTCTGTCCACCACATCATGGATCGGCTCTACAACTGTTGCCATTCGCGGTACCAGGCAGCACGATCTTAACTGGGCAAATAACTTTCATGCGGTAGATGTTGTCGAAAAGACTAATTTTGAACTTACTAATCCTCTACACAAGCCGTAACCTTGGTTCTACTCTTCCCAGGACTTCATAATTGGTGGTGCGGTGAAACCATCTGACACCTAAAATCCCTTGGAAGCACCGCAACTCAAAGGCATCGAGACGCTGCTTATCCGTCTTTTTCAGCGGTCACGTTTCCGAAGTAAGCATCAGCACGCTAGAAACACACGTTTGCAACACCGTGCATTACAGTTCTTGTGCTAATCGCGTGACTCCTCCATATTTTTACAAAACCTAACGTCATGAATGCGGTGACAAAATTTATTGCACATCCCTCTCCATCCATCGTGATTCCAAGGTGAACTTGAGGACTGTTTCGATTGCACTGTTGGTCGAAAGCTCTGCTTGTCTCCCCTATCACTAATCACTTCGTTTTATCGGTATTGATCTTACGGCCACATCTTCCTGCATCTGAAGAAACGAATTTTAGGCCATTCTCCACCTCACACCAACTTTCATCCGAAAGTGTTATATCATTAGCAAGGCTTGGGTTGTTGATAGGCCGTCATTGAATTGACACCCCTGCCTCATTGTTATAACACGTTCCGGGTATACAAAGCAAAATAATGAATCACGGGATCGCTCTGTCTGGAATCCTTGTCTGAACCAGTCACCAGTTTCATTTCCTAGTCTAACTGCATTCTTCGCGCTGTAGTACATGATCTTTAAAATGTGGATATTCTTATCATCCACTTTGCATAATTTCAGTATTGCCCACATGGCGTCTTGCGAATGTTACCGAAAGCCTTGGAGAAAGCGATGAAGCAGACCCTGAGCAAGGATCTGTTGCACATTACTGTCTCTACGGAAGCTTGTTTGCTGTTTTATCAGGAATGGCTCGACAGAAGCTTTCAGACGCTCTAGGATGATCAGTAAGAACACTTAGCACATGTGCTTTATCAGAGATCAGATGAGGTAGTTGCTACAGATGCTTAGATCATATCGGCTCGCACCGCCTTTCGAAATTAATTGTACTCGCTCCTGTATATTTTCATGTTCTCTTCAGAATGCAGTGTGCTATTTTTCGACTTTGCTTTTCATCCGTGAATAGGAGTGTCCTCTGAATGATTCCTGTCTGTCGGCAGACTGTCATTACTTCTCTGATTGCCGAATGCAGACCAGCTGTTCTTTCTTCCAACTTTTTTCTTCCGTTAGGTTAATCAAACCAAATTTTTGGGTGAATTTGGGTAAATTGGGATTATCAATGAGTCTTGGAAATTATCCTCCGAAAATGTGCGGGCACCCTGTGAGTGGGACCAAATCGTCGGTCAAGGTCGTTAACAATACTGTCTATTGTATGATAAAGCACGCAATGCGATTATAATCTTTAACTTTCACAGATTGACTTCAAACCATTGGACGGTAGAGCGATCGCTGCGGTATGCGCGGCTTCTCAACTGTTGCGCCCAGTGTCGCCGTTGCTTTTACTTCAGCGAAGAATCAAATTCATCAAAAGGTCTGTGACATCGTATTGCCTCCATCATGATAGAAATGGCGTCCATGGCTTGAACAAGATCTACTGGTAGCATCAATCCTGACAATTTCTCAGGGTTTGCTAGTGCACCTATGAAATCAGATTGACGAATAGTGTATTTCTGTTGATTTCCATGCTCAATATTCTGCTGATCCCATGTCATCATGATTTCCAATGACTCAATAACAAATTTCATTAGACTTCGGAACTAGCATTTACTCTCCTCAATCTCCTCATTTCTTTTCGAATATCTTTTGCCTCATAGTATAACTGCCGTTGATGAAGACCATAACTTTCTCGTACAAGATTTTCAACTTAAGACAAGACTTACTCGTCTTAACATGTAGTGAGTAGCGCCTGCGTGAAGCGCCTCAATCTCGGATGCGGTATTAAGTGATTGCAGAAAGCAGTCCGCCCTCCACGTGCCTGCGTTAAAGCAGTGCCTTCTTGGCTAATTCACGCTCTCAACAGATGGTCCGGTGGCCTTGTGTTTAGAGGGTATGCTTGCACGTCCTCTAGCTCGAACGTCGGTGGTTCAAACCTACCCACGACTGATGAGGCCCAACAGGCCGAAACATGTCTCGTGGTGGTTACATCTGTTGAGATTTGATAAAAAAAGATTTTCAACATCGTCATTTGCACATCCCCACTCTTCAAGTCGACTCTTAAGCTTCTTAACTTTGGCAGAGCAGTTGACAAAGAGATGATGAAAGAAAAACTTGATCCATATGTAGCTCAAATTGTAGGTGATGAACAGAAAGTAGTTTGATGGCATATTCAGAACAAGCCATGTTTCGCACCGCGGAAGGTAATACAAGGAGAGACGAAGCGTTATTTGTTCTGAACATGTCATATGTAGTTATCTGAGGACCAACAACCATCTTTCAGAAAATGGCATTGTAAACGTCGGGCATTTGATCCGATGAATACAATATAGCATCGTCTACATTTAACTCTTGTAATTTCTCTCTTGCTCGGCCACGCAGCTGAACAGCAAATTGCTCAGTCTTTCTGAAGCAATTCATCCTTAATCAGTCTCATGCACCAACAAATTCTAGCCTGGTAATTTCCAGATTTTCTAGTAATTACTAGACATCTTTATGCACCAACATTTTCCACATTTTCCATCCTGGCAATTACTAGATACACGGAAGATCTTCTCTGAGAATGACCTTGTGGCGTCATCAGATTGCTGAGTGTTAAATGATGAACCAATGAGGATAAAATGAGGAATCTTGAATGTAACTGGAATATTCTGTATGCACCAATATATTCTAGGTTTGGAATCCCCCTGGTAATTACCACTCAAAACCTGGTAACAGACTCATCAGTCTAGGATACTTTTATCAATGGATTTCGTCTTGCTGTTTGAACACAGAATGCTACGTCGCGAGAGATTAATACGAGATAGACTTAATCCATTGGAATTCTATGATGACTACGAAATTAAGCGCTTATTCAGAATGGAAAGAAGTTCAATTTTGGACGTTATTGAGAAACTTCATCCCAGACTTCGCTATATTTCTACAAGCCTGACAACATCGCAACAAGTCTGTTTGGCCCTTCATTTTTATGGAACCGGCTGTTATCAACAGTCCCTTGGGGCTATTGTGCATACAGATCAATCAACCGTCTCTCGCACTTGTTGGAGAGTTACTCGTGCAATTTATGACATTTTTCGAAACGAAATATCGATTCCTACAGATTTGACATCTTCGAAACTTACTTTTCTTAGTAAACATGGCTTCATCAACACGTTTGGGTGCATTGATTGTACACATATAGAAATAAAAGCACCATCGAAGTCAGAATTTCCTGATGAATACATAAATCGAAAGGGATGGCACTCGATGAATGTACAAGCAGTGTGTGATGCTGACTGTGTTTTCATTGACGTGGAAGTTAGATGGCCTGGAAGTGTCCATGATTCGCGTATCTTTTCGCATTCTAACATTGCGCGCCGTTTGACGCAACGTGAAGCAACAAGTATCTTGCTTGCTGATAGTGGTTACAGCTTAACTCCTTTCTTGCTCGTTCCTTACTCAAACACCTACTGTTGCACGTGAAATCTTCAATCGACGACATGCGAGCGCTCGCGTAACCATTAAACGTGCATTCGCTCAAATCAAACAGAGATTTGGTTGTCTTCAGTCGTGTTTGAGAATTCAATTGCAACGTATACCTAAGACAATATTTGCATGCTTCATTTTGCACAATATTTGTCATGAAAGACGTGATGATATTCCTATTGATTACCTAAACTTACATCCGAGGGACCAACCAGAACAAAATGGTGACAATTTACCTGATTTGTGATCCCATGCACTAAGACGACTTGGAGAGCAAAAGAGGACTGAAATTGCTGCTAATTTGTTTTCTCAAAACTAAGCTGAATCATTTATGAAAGACGCTTATTTACATTTCATTTATGTACCGGTAATTTTTGTGTAAGACTGTTTTCGTAACTGAATTTCAGTTGACAATGATTGAGATTATTTCCTTTAACATTCAGGTATAATTCATATCTCTGATAATTGATATTTTGCTATTACGTTTCTGGGAATAGATAGCTTTTAATACACATATCAAAGCCATGATCATAACCTCTGTGCTACACTTGCTCTTATTTATGTCCGATTTATTTGTATTCAAATAAATAGGAAGGACAACAACAAAGCCAATGAAATGATCATGTAACATCTCATTAAAGGTTGTGATGTTTATTATTTGATGTTATGTTTTAATTGGTCTTGCCATTTTTAAGACTATCAGTAATAATCATTACTCCACCACTGGCACAGCCCACGATAACAAAAATTTTTTGTATTTCAAATAACTGTTTACATTAGTGACAAGTTTCAAAAGATAACAGACTTAAAGTTGCTGTAGACAGATTTTCTAATCGAATTTTATATCTACTCGCACATCTAAAGGTGAACACTCAAGTAGATGGCTACAGTTGTTGATAGACACGTTCTATCGATACACCAGTCGGATTGAATCACCGATGGCTGAAGCTCACCTAACTCAATTTGAAGCTTTGTTATTTCCAATCTCAGCTTCTGTTGTTGCAACAGTAGAGTCTCTTTTTCTATAAGTATTTTCTCCTTCTCCATGATCAACTTGCTCTTCTGCAATGCATAGAGTTCGTTGAATTGTGGAGGATCCAAACGACGTCGCTTTGAAATTGGTAGTTTCTCAGTTTCAGCACATTTGCCGGACATATTCGAAACATCGAAATTAGTAGCAGATGTAATATCATTCACACTAGAATCTCCTAAATTTTCCTTCGCCGACTCTTCATCAGAATCACTCATATCTGGATCGGATGTTGTCGAAAAATGAGAAGACGAAACACCACCAGGAACTTCAAAGAACTTCGGATTCCCTTCTCCGACCATATCGAGGATTGAATGGTCATTCGCCAAGAGCACAACCTCTGAACCACCCCCTGTTGAGCTCCTCTTCTTCAATTTTCCTTTCACTCAATCTTGAATATAGTAAAACCGCTTTTGCAGTTGCTTGATGTCCATTGATTTCCCAGTCCTTATGATGTAGCTTTCTCGGATTTCCTTACACATGTCAGCCTTTTTCTTGTTTATATTCTTTGTCTTTTGCTTACAAGAAAGTAAATTTGAGTAATTGCGCAATATATCTAAAAACATTGCCTCCTCTTGAGTATCCATTCCAGCGTCGGTCTTTCGATACACTGAACCTAAAACTACTTAAGACAAGCAATTCCGCCTGGAAGCAGTCAAGGTCGCAGAATGAATCAATGCCAATGCTGTCACCCTATTCGCTAAAATGCCGTTCATCATCCCCCTTAACGTCTATTTTAAGTTCAGTGTAACTCAGACAATTTCACAACCTGGAATATGTTGGTGCATAACAATTTCGACAAATTGCTTGACTTTTGCTGTTACTTAGAAGCTTTCTATCCTCTGTGTTTTTTACATTGAAAATCAAAAAAGCGTCATAATTAACTTAATGAGTGGTGAAAGCAGTTCACCTGATGATGGTCGCTTGGTGCGTCCGAAAGGCCTCGACCTAATAAAAAAGTGTTTCATCGATATAAAGGACTTCTCTCATCCCACTCATGATGTTTGGTCCTTTCATCTCAATAATAGTTAGCGCAATATCTCCCTTATACAAGGAAATGTTTCAAGAACACAAGTCAAAATCAGACAAATAATGGCCTAAAAGAGAAACAATTTCTGATAGCGGAATGAACTACCAATGAACTGGAACACCGTATCTATAAGGTGGCCTTCGTATCCGGTTACTTCTTCGCGGCTGCCATACTTTCGGGCTATTATCTTCAAAGTAAATCGTCCTGTCTTCTACCTGTGGTTCAAAGTGATAGTCGCCACTCAAATATTTATCATGAGAGTGATCTTCTCTTAAAAATGATCGATTTCTTTTGTAAATTCTCCTATTGATGTCGATTTTATAGGTTCGCTCTGAAATTCTTTCTACTATCTTTCCTTTTTAGCATTTATTTGTTCCATATTGTTGAACTCGTACACTTGTATTGATTTCCAGTGGTTGCAGGCTATGGGCATGCTGATCGTAATATCTTGCCTACTGTTCTCTGTTCTCCCTTCGTTTTATTATACTAGGTACATAGTAGGCTTGTTTAGTTAATGGCAAGCAAGTTCGGTAACGTCGATTGAACATTAGCTGAGCAGTTGATACACCAAGGTTCTCAAGTGGAGTGTTACGTAATGCCAAAAGAGCGAAATTGGCATCACTTTTGTCTAAACTGCATTTTTCTAAGAGCGTCTGAGCGATTTTCACAACACTTTCGGCCTTACATTTGATTGTTGATGTAGAGGACTTGACTGCGTGTGATATTTTGATTAGTTGCAAATTGTCGGAACTCTTCAGAAACGAATTGTCGACCGTTAACTGCAACTATTTTCTACGGGAATTCCGAATCTCGTGAAATGTTTTCTACAGATGTCAATCAACGATCTTGATGTCATTGAGTTCATGACATCAATTTCAAACCAATTACTATAGTAGTCAACCATTATCAAATAAATTTTTCCATGAAATTGAAAATAATCCATTCCAATTTTTTTTGCCATGGTCCATTAGGTACATTATGGAATTTCACATATTCTCTAGCTTGTGATGGTTTTATCGATGAACATCTGCTACACCGTGAAATAAATTCCTTGACATACGTGTTTATGGAAGGCCAGTAGAACATATCTTTGGCTAAACGTTGTGATGCACAGATACCTTGAAGAGCTGTATGCAGCTGCTGCAAAACCTCCTTTCTTACACAGCGAGGAATGATTAAACACCCCGATTTGAATACTAGTCCATTTTCTTGGTTATATCTTTCCAAAAAGATTTATATAATTCGGGGACTCTATTATTCAATATTGAATATGTGAGATTGTTAAACCTCTTTTACATGCGAGTAATTCAAAACTCTTGTTTGGCATAGACTCAGATGTATTCTAAGCCCCACTCGGCAATATCTGAAACACAATAGAAAACGTGTAAGAACACAGTACAAAACACAATATAAAATGCATCATGCAGAGAATATGAATACAAATATAACAAATTCCCTCTCTTCTCTATTTGAAGGAAAATACCTAAAAATAAGTCTCTTGAAAACTCACTACTAAAAAGAGCTATAAAAACTAAAAGAACAAAATGCACTGTGACTAGCGTAGAGAAAAAGCACCAGAAGAATATGGAGAATTGACAAACTAAGTTTGCTTCAAGTTCGCAGAAAGAACGTTCGAAAGTTTCTCTCTGTTTGCGTCCGTTTCGTCAGACAATTAGCAAGTTGATGATCCGTCGGGATCCAACGCAACTTGATTTCGCCTCGATCGATCATCTCTCGAAGCATAGCGATGTCAATACGAAGTCTCTTATCTAGCACAGCCTTTGTCGATGCTAAAGATTCAACGAGCGATGCATTGTCTGTGAAGCACATTATTGCTGGAGCGAATCCATTGATTTCCTTCATCGTATGAGATAGCAGGATCGCGGCTTCCGCTGCCTCAATGAGAGCCAATGTCTCTGCTGCGAGAGTTGATCGCACCACTCGACGAACTTTCCTGGATTGCCAAGAAACGAGAGTTGTCAGCTCAGCATCACCGAGAAAGATCACGAAACCTGCCTGTGAACCACCATCACTGAGATTTCCAAAAGAAGCATCCGCGTAGACATACAATGTTGACTGTCCTTCCAACATGCGGTTGCACTCTATGGTCAAACCAACGCTCGACGATTTCAATTTACGAATGACCTTGTTGGCTCGGATAGCATCTTCTACTTGAGGATGTTTCAAGTGACTGCTCAACTCACACGCATCGAATGATAGATCTGGACGAGTTTGATTCGCAAGCCAATTCACAGATCCCACTGCTGCACGAAATGACTTGCTCTCCTTATCCGACAACGGACGACCAGCATGCTTGTCCATGATGCCAACTTCATTCATTGAGTCCGCATAACGAGTTTGATTCATAGTGATCCGCCTTCCTGTCTGATGCAGCGCGATGCCAAGATATTTGAATGCTCTGTCTTCTTCTTTGCTTATTCTGAATTTCTGTTTCAACGGTTCAACAATTCGTTCCTGAAATGCCGTTGTTCCTCCCCAGCAAATATCATCAACGTGGATACACAGCACTCTCAGCAATTGACCTTCCTGGTCATGATGAAAGAAAAGTCCTGGATCAGTAGCTGACACACGAGCCCCTTTGCCTTCCAGGAATTCTCGCACCGTAAAGTACCATGATCTGGCAGCATCGTTCAATCCATGGACAGTCTTCTTTAGACGCCAATATGAGTCGGCATTCGCTTCTGCTGGGGGAATCACAAACACATGACGATCAATATCACTTCCTTGAAGAAAAGCCTCTTTGATGTCCAGTGATCTCAAGGTCCAATCGTTTGCAGAAATCGTAGCAAGTGCAAGGCGCATGTTCACCTTCGAGCAAGTAGGAGAATCACAGCGTTCATTCAGTCTCTCCTCGAATCCCCTTGCCACCAGGCGAGCCTTTACTGTACTTTGGCCCTCGACCTTTTTCTCAGTCAACACCCATCGAAGAGTAAGCGGTTCCTGGGAAATATCCTGGCATTCTTCAAAGACATCGTTGTCTCTCCAGGCTCTCAATTCCTGTTCTTTTGCTTTCTGCACATCCTCTTCTAAAGCGTGAACTATAAGAACTTCTTGATCATCCGAAATTTCGCTATATTCTGCCAGATCCATCAAATTGACACATTTCTTTGAACCATCACTAAACGAGAGATTGTAGTAATCTTTGTTGCGCCCAGTCGCTTTTCCCGCGCGATTGATCACCGTAGCTGTTTGGACGTCTTCTCCACCATCGAATTTGAATTCAACACGCTGTCCTACTCGTGGCCGTCTTGGATTTCCTTGACCTGAATCCTTTGGCATTGCAGACCCATGCAACCGTTGCGTCAAATCGTCTTGCACTTCATCGCCTTCCTCTATTGTGGGACTACATTTCTCCGTCACCACAGTTCGAGAGACTTCGTCTTCATCATCGCTAACATTGGAGTCACAGTCCATCTTCTCATCCACCGATCCTTCTTCGATGTCATCTTCCAATTCCTTGTTTGCGGATGGATTTTCACTCCTTTCTCGAACTGCTCGCAGGCGAGTTGGGTGCACGCGCACAAATAGTCCACCATGCTTGATGATGACCTGCTGTCCGTCTTTGCCGATCACTTTGCCTGGTCCACGCCATTCATTTGAATCAATGCGCTTATAGTACACAGACTCTCCCGATTCCACATTGTCACTCCCTCGTATGTTGTGCTTCATGGCTCGGCGCAACTTGTCGCATGACTCATTTTGAATGAACAACTTCCTTGCCGCATGCATTGCATTGATATTTTGAGCCACCATCTCGCTAACCGTCACTCCTTCAAGCGCAGGTGGTTCATCTTCGAGCACATTTGGAAGGACTGGGTTGCGTCCAAATACCATTTGATTAGGTGAGAACCCATGCGCATTCGTCAAAGCGTTCTTTGCCGCTACCGCCCAAGATAATGCAATTTGATGACTGCAGTTACTCTCTGACATCATTTTCCGAACACTTTCACCCAGCACGCCATTGTACCTTTCGACCAAGCCATTACTCCACGGACTTTCTGCTGCGGTAGTCAAAACGGTCATATTGTAGTTTTCTGCCATGCTGCGGAAATTCTCGTTATTGAACTCTCCGCCATTGTCGGACAAAAACCGACGAGGTGCTCCGAACACACTTATCCAGATGCGAAATATGGCTTCAATGATGGTCTCTGCTTTCTTATTCTGAACGATGGCTGCAGCACTGTACCTCGTAGCCATGTCAATCAGATGTAAGAACGCAAATCCTTCCACTTGCTTGAGATCCATTGCAACTGCATCATTGAACGTAGTGGCTATTGGAAGACCAACCGTTGGTCTTGGTCTAGGTCTCTTGAACTTTAGGCAGGTGGAGCATTCCTCTTCAACACGCTGAATGGCTTCGAAGAGTTCTGAATCATCTCGATTGGCCCGTTTCAAAAGATCTATCAACTTCGACGCACTGGCATGGCCGAACTGCTTGTGCAATTTTGATGCTTCATCTTTACGAGTCTTCCCGCGGTCCTCAAACGCAACCAGGCTATCTTGAATGCCAGTGTCAGGACCAAGATAGATGCAGTAGTGCCCAGCACTATTCTGGAAGGTTTCCACGCTTGATCCAAGCATGGTGACCTTATCTTCGGCGAAGTCAATTACAGTGCCTGCACGCTTCATTGCCATCTTGCTGAACAGAAGTGGGATGTCGGCCTTAACAACGTCAGTCGTGATGAAAACATCTTGTGAGGACATCCGACAGGGCAACTTAAGCGTTTTCGAAGACTTCATTCGTTTTCCATCACCAAAACGAAACACGCTGTTTGACGACGTCTCATCCAATCCCAGCTTTTCCCTTTCTTCTAATCCATCGAGGAAGCATTCCAGCCATTTCTCTCCGCAGACGGTCTTCGTGCAGCCTGTGTCCAAGATTGCCATGCCGAATGTGTCAGTCACGATCCCATCATTCTGAGTCATCAAGACGATGTGAACATCAGTATCGTTTTCTTTCTCATTTTCCTTTGGCAACTTATCCGGGCATTTAGCTGCCCAGTGGAAGATTGATCCACACACCTTGCATCTACTTGGCTGACCATCAGGTCCTGGTCTGTTAGTTTGGCGTCCTTGAGTCGATGAGTTCCGAGCGCCATTATTGTATCCTCGACCACGGCCATAGTTTGAATAACGACGATATGGACGACCACGACCAGCGAATCCATTATTGGCATGCAAGACGGTTTCCTCAGTATCCGTTTTACTTGAGCTGCATTCCAGAGCTTCTTGCTTCACCGTCACACCCACGGGTGTATCTCCTGGAACCTTGAAATTTCCGGCTATCTTCTTTAGACAAGTAGCCATTCCCTTGTAGGTCAGGCTATCCGTTGTTGCACGAGCCAGCTTATGTTCGTTTGCTGGGAGATTCGAAGACGCAAGCAGCCTGTACGCCAATACACCCTCCGGCAGCACCATACCGTGTTTCTTCACAACGTTGTACAAGTGATCGAAGGCCTGCAAATACTCGTCTATGGGCGTTTGTGGAGATCGCTTCATTGTTTCGAATCTCTCATACGCCTCATATGCCAGTTCGTCCTTGTCCTTTGCAAACAGCGTGTCGAGCTTCATGATAATGAGATCCAAACCAGTTTCCTCCGAAAGATCCCTTATCTCCAATTCCAAAGCTGCCTCCCTTGCTCGACCTTTCAGCGACAGAAGAACTGCAGGTCCCTGCTTCTCCAAAGGCAAATCCGTGAATATTCTCCATACCTCAATCTCCTTCTTCCAATCTTCAAATGACGTTTCCTCTCTCATCACCGGTGGGGCTTTCACGTTGATTCCCGCCATGTTGCAGCACCAACCACGCTCTGCTACCAAATGTTAAACCTCTTTTACATGCGAGTAATTCAAAACTCTTGTTTGGCATAGACTCAGATGTATTCTAAGCCCCACTCGGCAATATCTGAAACACAATAGAAAACGTGTAAGAACACAGTACAAAACACAATATAAAATGCATCATGCAGAGAATATGAATACAAATATAACTTACTTCTTCGCGGCTGCCATACTTTCGGGCTATTATCTTCAAAGTAAATCGTCCTGTCTTCTACCTGTGGTTCAAAGTGATAGTCGCCACTCAAATATTTATCATGAGAGTGATCTTCTCTTAAAAATGATCGATTTCTTTTGTAAATTCTCCTATTGATGTCGATTTTATAGGTTCGCTCTGAAATTCTTTCTACTATCTTTCCTTTTTAGCATTTATTTGTTCCATATTGTTGAACTCGTACACTTGTATTGATTTCCAGTGGTTGCAGGCTATGGGCATGCTGATCGTAATATCTTGCCTACTGTTCTCTGTTCTCCCTTCGTTTTATTATACTAGGTACATAGTAGGCTTGTTTAGTTAACGGCAAGCAAGTTCGGTAACGTCGATTGAACATTAGCTGAGCAGTTGATACACCAAGGTTTTCAAGTGGAGTGTTACGTAAATCCAAAAGAGCGAAATTGGCATCACTTTTGTCTAAACTGCATTTTTCTAAGAGCGTCTGAGCGATTTTCACAACACTTTCGGCCTTACATTTGATTGTTGATGTAGAGGACTTGACTGCGTGTGATATTTTGATTAGTTGCAAATTGTCGGAACTCTTCAGAAACGAATTGTCGACCGTTAACTGCAACTATTTTCTACGGGAATTCCGAATCTCGTGAAATGTTTTCTACAGATGTCAATCAACGATCTTGATGTCATTGAGTTCATGACATCAATTTCAAACCAATTACTATAGTAGTCAACCATTATCAAATAATTTTTTCCATGAAATTGAAAATAATCCATTCCAATTTTTTTTGCCATGGTCCATCAGGTACATTATGGAATTTCACATATTCTCTAGCTTGTGATGGTTTTATCGATGAACATCTGCTACACCGTGAAATAAATTCCTTGACATACGTGTTTATGGAAGGCCAGTAGAACATATCTTTGGCTAAACGTTGTGATGCACAGATACCTTGAAGAGCTGTATGCAGCTGCTGCAAAACCTCCTTTCTTACACAGCGAGGAATGATTAAACACCCCGATTTGAATACTAGTCCATTTTCTTGGTTATATCTTTCCAAAAAGATTTATATAATTCGGGGACTCTATTATTCAATATTGAATATGTGAAATGACAGCTTCTTGTAGGCGACGGTATTTTAGCATCTTTTTCTCTCTGATAGCTCTATCCCTTTTTTTACTGAGATGCTCCAATGAAGTCTTAACCCAAGGTTTATCGTCGCTGCGCTGCTTGACTGATCGAGGTGGAAAATGTTTATTGAATATGTTCGACAAAGACTCGAAAAGATGAGAAGCGGTATAGATATCATTTTCTAGTACATCTTGCAGAAATGAGCGGATGGAATTATCATTTACCAAATGGATTCCTATAGGAGGTACTTACGAGTCACTTCACCTTACGACATAATAGAAAGTGGGAGCATTGGGAGTACCAGTATTGGTTAGAAACTGGATCAGTTGGTTGATAATTCTACCGCGTCTCTATCATTTCAATGATTCTGATTATCGATGTGATTTTGATTGGAATTTGATACTTAAGTAATCATATCCAAAAATTTTGTTCTGCATGCTTCCTTTAACAATATTCTCTTGCGAGTAATGCTAGACTAGCACCATAGCAGTTTGCATGGAAAATTCATTTACAAATTATTTTTTGATGTATTTTGTCATCATCAACGTACTTTTAACGAAATCTATACTTTCAATATATATTGAGTTGGTCGATTTCTGGTGAATTCAAATTGAATAATCGACCGATTAATCGGTTATCGTGCAAGAATCAAAATCACTAATCAGTGCACCTCTAGAGAGGATGTTTGCGAGATTGCCTTTATATAAAATTATCCAACATATTTGAAAACGCATAGATGTGTAATTAATAATTGAGCATTTCCACGCGACTGTCAACATTGAAGTCAAAAAATTAAATTGTCACAGATTGATTGTCAACACTTTTTTCATATCAAAATTTCCCCAAACGTCCGAATCTAATGTCCGAAAAAATCTTTTTTTTGTCCGAATCTAATGTTGAATTTTATGTTTGAAGTCGATGTATTGCTGAATTTTTAAATTTTTTTTCAAAATTCATTTTTCTGGAATTCACTTTATTCTTTACGTGAATTTCATTACGAATTTTTTTGCACAAGAGAGTTAATTATTTTTCTTTTCAACAGTAATTCTTTCAAGTCTGGTCAAAAATTGATAGAAAAATATGCATAGATTTATTCAATCGTTAATTTTTGGTGAGAAATTTGACATTGTTTAGCACATGTAAAAAGATTTTTAATCTGTAGGATTATCTATTAAGCCGAACGTGGTATAATCTCATCCTAAGCTAGCATCGGTCACTTGGGTTGACAAAATTCCGAAGTTTATTTTTTGCTTCGGAGTAAATAAAAAAATCAAATACTTCGCGAAGTTTATTGAAGCTTATCGAACTTTATCGAAGTATATTATTTTTGGATGAATACAAAAGAATTACCCCAGAGTATGATCAGGAACTGTTCGAAGTTTATTTCCCCGGTTATTCTACATGACTTGTAACCTAGAAACCGTCAATATTGGGCATAATTTTTCGAATGCGCAGTTGGCCATAAAACATGGCTGCCTATCTTCTAACTCATTTCTTGAATTCAGTGACACTTCCTGTTCGCGTACAGTCATGAAATATTGACTGCCTTTGGGCAATGGCCTGAAGGTGTTACTTCAGGCTTCACTTCTCAAAAAAATGTTTCTTGGAATCTCTGGGTCCAAACTTGTGAAAACATATACATTGTTTTAGCGGGCTGCAGTTACTAAACTGTGTTTACCATGAGAATGATTTTATTATGTGAAGGGAATTTCGGGCTGTGTCATACCATGTGAAAGTCATTCTGGTGCGATGACTGACCGAAGAGCGCTTTCATATTGATAACAGGTAATTTTTTTTGAGTTCAACTTTTTCATTGTAAATTTTGACGCGAATTAGAGGATTTAGAAGTTAACATTTTGAGCACTATGTCAACATTTATCACTAGCATTTATCATTGTATAGAATATGTTCAGGTTATATGGCCGGTGCAACGATTGAGCTTATCGACAATTATGTTAATCAACAGTAAAATTGGCATAAGAGAACAATTATATTTATATATATCATCGCTTAAAAGTCATAGTCATCCTCCTGATTCCCCTCCACCGTTGGCCCATACTCCTCACCAATTCTGGTCCCAGTCCCATCTCGCCACCGAAGCAGAAGTCCACCATCTCAGCACGTTCCGCTGTGTTGGCACGCTTCATTTTTTTCATTATACTGAATGAATTGGCGCATGACAGTCTACTTCGACTTCCATGTACATGTACACGTACATGTAAATGAGATTTCAGATTTAGTATATTGTCTCTACTAGCATATTTGATCTTTGAATCAACGATTGCGATTGCTGGTAGAATTAATGGATTACTTGCAATAGCATTCTTTACATTTTGATAGTTCCATATTTTATTTAATTTTCAAATATCACACTTCGTTTAACTAGCCCTAGTCAATTACATGTAATACTAGCATCGACTTACTTCTCCAGTCAAAAGGCTTTTTGCAATTTTTAGCATGCATGCACATTGATAAAATGAGATCGCATCCAATTTAATGGAATGAATTTATCTATCAACATGATTCTAATGCAGAGACTAAGGATTGAATTTATGTAGAAATTTCTTTTTACATAGCGCACTTTGTAGTCTATAGCTTTTATACTCATAAGTAATAACATACTTAGCTGACCAGATTTTTATATCACGAAAACAATTGGCCAAATGACAATACACCAGTTACTTTACAAGTATATATACGCATGCGTTGAATTTTTGGCCTATGTAGGCATATGACTATATATGGCTAAAACACATCCTATAAAGTATGAGCTATACATTCAAGTTAAAATTACTTAAAATAGTTATCTGTTGACTGCAACTCTAAAGCTGAGAATTACAAGCCTTTTGGGTTCTTAATTAATAAATAACCTATCGGTAATGAACAGGCGACTATTAACTTTTATATAGCGCATTGGAAGTTTATAAAAACTCATTTCCGCCTCTCCATTGAATATCGTTTGTTGCAACGTGAAAATGTTGCCCCTTCTGGTCTGTTGTCGCACCCCATCACCCTTTGAGGGTGGCAGCTGCGGCATTGCCACACGCCACACCACAACATCCAATGCAAATTTACTACATCTTCGCACACACATAATATGATTACAAGCGCTTGAAGCACATTGAGGGCTGTGATTGTGACTCAGATAAGATTACTATAGGAATAAGCTCTTCACCGAAATTTTTAGACTACCAAATAATAACGGTCCTCTGCTATGTACTGTACATTAAAGAGCGGAATAATCAAATGATGAATTGTTTACTCATCGAATCATTCGTTCCTTAAACGACGAATAAACACTATGGTGAACATTGCAGCAGTCTTATTTCCGCAACCGTTTTCATGGTAACCGGGACATGCCTCTCTTGATTTGATTGGCTCGTAAAGAAAGATCAGTTAGTCTCCTACTTATCACAGCCTTTAAAGTAGTAATTAGTTCTTAAATGATAAAAGAAAGTATACCTTTCATAAGCAGAACTTCAATATGATATATGTGCATAGGAAAAACGACATTGCACTCGAAAAAAATAGACTTCGATAAACTTCAGAGGAAATAAAAAATAAACTTCGCGAAATATTTCATGCCAACCCTACTCATGATAGAACAACTGTGAAATTGATTTTCACTCGCTTCATAAATGCTGCATAGAATGTAACGTTATAACGTTTTAAGCGTAATAACGTTGCATTGAAACGTAGTACGTTGTACAGACTATAATTTATAATTGTAAACAGTTATCCAAGGTACCTCAGGAGGAACCTCGAGAGCATCGCGGCATAAACTTTGATAAATTGTAAATCCTATCGTGTGTATTTGACATCAATTTATCTAAAAAAATAGTAATAACTGGCAGTTTCTATGAATAACAGCGCTACATCGCACGTAAACAAAAAAATCGAATAACTTATTTTGTAGTACAGTATATAGAACAGCTTGTTATCAATTAAGCGGATGAAATAAATAATATATATCTTAGTTGATGTAGATACTCCGAAGCTAGTGTTTGTACCTTTAATTTGTTTTGCTATTCTTCATAAGTGAATCAATAATAAATTAAAAGTCCGTCCCAGCAAAGTTGCAGGATTTGCTATGAAAATCCGGTAGTGGCTGCATATGAGAATATGTCTGAATTAAAAGATTTGATCGAGACCATTATTCCATATAAGCAAAGTTGTAATCATATTAGTATCCTAGTTGTTGGAAATAAGTTCGTGGATTGCCCTAGCAGTGGCATGTGCTGCACAGTTGAAGTCACGGAGTAAAGTCAAAATGGTCATTTATGGTTTTGATAAAACTGTCACAGGAAAAGTCTTGAGATAAAAAGCAAATAGCAGAGACGTCCTCAGCAACATCTGAAACCTACGCTTCTGTTAAATTTTAAGTAGAAAACTAATTTGAGTTTGAAACTAGGTATAAGTAGGCCTACTTCCACTGGCAGTCATAGGCTATTTGTTTTCCGACTAAGATTTTAACGGAAACATAGTTTATATGGTGTTGAGAGCGTCTCTGTTATTCAAATTTTTTGAAACTTACCTGGGACCAGTTTATTGAAGCCGAATTTTAGGACCATTTCATAAAAATAGCATTTTGACAAGGAGCCAAAGTCACATTTTGTCTTCAGATTGCTATCTCATTTTTCATGTGATCATGATACTCAAACACAGTGGGTAATTCCGCAACAGTCCATGAAAAACGTAAGCTGTCCAAGTCATGATTAAAAATATTTGTACTTGCATGCACTTGTGACTTCTTGAACTGTAATCCACGCTGCCGTACTATCAACCGCATGTCAAGTCATTTCTCCTGAGGAAGCGAGTTGAAAGCTTGAGTTATGAACAAACTATCCTGCCTGCAGACAAGAGTCTTCGGGAAATCACACCTGTCTGAAAGAATGTTTCATCCATAAAAAATGTAGTTTGAATGTAGGACCAAGGACGGCATCGGTGTTAAATCGTTGAATGGTTGACACACGTTGTTTCGCAAAGTTTTGGTGAGATAAGTTGCTACCTGTAATCATGTAAGCATCATCCGAGGGTGAATCTGCCGATGTAACCGCTCTACATTGCTCGTACAGCACATTTTTTGAAATTGATCAATCGAAGTTTGAATTTAGCCAACTAGTTTGATTACTAATATCGTGTAATACGCAGTTAATTGCTGGCATCAATTGAAATATTTAGGGGTAGACTTAAACACATAAGCAGATAACATGAACATTATGATGTCTCAGGAATGCCGAGTTGTTTAATACGGTTTTAATTCTTAACTATTTGAATTAAATGTGTCTACAAGAACTCATGAAATCAATTTGAATGGTGAGGGAAAACTTGTATTCATCTACTTTTTTCCAAGATAAAGCATTTTCAATGTAACTGAAAAAAATACCTTCATCACTACGGTCTACTTTTATCAGTAGTACGACAGGAACATCTCACCATTCACCTGAAAAACCCTGAGCAAGCATAGGAGGACTTCAAAGTGTTGTATTGAGGCTAACTGGAGCATGTGAAGCTGAAGTAACATTCACTTCAGCCAAATGTAGATCCGGATTTCGTACGTGTAACGTTATTACGCTTCAACTGTAACGTTATTACGTTTCCTTTTTCTAAGATTGCTACTAAAAGAATGCTCGAATTCAATTCAAACAACTGCTGTGATGTTGATAGGATCTTCAATTTTGATTTCATGGAATAATGGCATCGATCTAATCTTTCAATTCACAGACTTTTTCACATAAGTAACCACTACTCGATTTTCATGTCAATTCGTGTAACGTTACTACGTTTGACCTAAATTATTGCGTCACAAAGAATGGGAAAGTAAATAAAGCATGCAAACATTAATTTCAGGGAATTTGCTAGCCATTCTGTTCGGTAGATCGATACCAATCTGGCAACATCTACTACAAAAATGTTATTGAAATGTAGCAAATGCGTGTGATTTAACGTTATTACGCACGGAATTGCTCAATTATGAATGTAGTGAATGCGTTTATATTATCTTTTCTGTGTTTCTTTGTTTTTGATACACAGATGTGTGGTAATGTCTTATCAGGTGATCTGATAAACTTACATCAGATATAAATCGACAATGCGTTGATTGCTTGGTTCGTTTCATTCCTCAAGTATCAAGCAAACAGTGACAATAAATTTCGTAATAATAACTCGAGTCTTGAATGTCGTTATACTGTTCAGTTAGCTATTGTTTATTTCAGCGGATTCAACAATTTTTTTCTCAGTAGTTTTTAGATGCTGCAATGATATCCTATATGTTGATCAACAAATATTTTTATCTATATCAAGCATTAGTCCATTGATATCAAAAACGGAGAAGTGTCATCTTTTCGATACGCTAGTGCTTTTAATCGTGCTGAGATATATTTTGCAAATATTTGCTGACCATTGCTGAGTTCATAAGTAATGCTTGGTCTCGGAGCCTTTTCTTCCGCAAAACGATAAAGTAGAACACAAATGCGTAGCACTGGTGTGATCTTAAATGTCTCGGACTAGCCTAGTTTCAGCTATCTCCTGATAACGAATACTTTTCCTGCTGTTTATTTAGGACTCTTAAGGCACAAGAAATGTGGTTGTAGAAACATGTTTAGTTCATTTTATATTTTTTTACTGATTTATTAAACTTATTACTCGAATTTCAGCATTTTTCGAATTTTATCTGTCAAACAGTATTCAGCTCATCCAACTTTCCAAGTTAAATTGATTTCGCTTACACATCCGAAGTGCATTTGCTTATGACGTCTTACATTCTTCATCTGTCACGTGATAGCGATGATTGATGTCATGTGATTCACATTCAGCAAGAACTCAGTCGCTTGTTCATTGATTGTGCAGTCATCACGATGAATGTTTCAGCCGTTTCTGCTATCGAATACAAAAGAGTAATACGATTGCTCATGATCCGCGAATTCACTAGTAGTGACATTTTGAATGAATTGAACTTTGCCTATGGTGATAATGCACCATCACGAACAACGGTGTACTTTTGGATGAGCGAATTCAAAAGAGGGAGACAGTCTGTAGAGCAGGATTACACAAGTGTTTGTTTGTAGGCCACAAGACATACCGGATGATAGAATATAGGAATGTGATGAATCAATGTATACGCGCAGGAGAATAACCGTTCGTGAATTATCAAAGCATTAACGGATTAGTCATTGCTCTTGTTATGGCATGGTTGAATATCTCGGGTATCGGAAATAGTCCTCCCGTTTTGTGCCGAAGTTTCTCTCGTCCGAAATGAAAGAAAACCGAGTGCAAGCGGTACAGTTGAATTTGGATCTGTGCGAAAGTTAAGGGGAGCAGTTCTTGTGCATTATTCTAACAGATGATGAAGCTTTTTGTATCTACCATGCAGTAAACGAGAATCTGCAGAGTGGCGGAATTCATTGTCCGTACCATTGAAGATGCGATCTGAAGCGTCGCATCGTCGATCATTGATGCTGACTGTGTTTTGGAATGCCTCAGGGATTCAAATAGTTGACTTTGGTGACGGAACTATTTGAATGAGCAGTAGGTAGGGGAGAGTGGGGAGTTATGAGCCACCCCAGCGTTACAGCTTGTAGAAACCACAAAACTTACTCTATGATCAACTTTTTAGGCCTAATCGATAGCTGTGGATATCGGCTACATGTTCTAGACGTTCATTTCTTCAGATAACCATTTTGCTTCGCTATAGAATGAATTTACTGAAAAGAGACGAATTTACAATTTTAAAAAGTCGTCGGGTGTTATGGGCCACCTGGTGGGGGTGTTATGGGCCACCACTAAAAACTTAAGGAAATGTTGCGACAATGCAAATATTATGACACAACGGTCAAATATAAGACTTCACCTAAAGGGAAGGAGGCTTTGAATAAAGTATCTCGATAAAATGGTAATCCAGTCGGTATTGATATCTGTTTTGATGGACGGTTGCCCTGGGAAAACTGTAGCTCTAATAAATAATTGAACCTTTTTAGATAAACAATGTCTGGAATGCTTTAAATGTGCACTATCAGTAGACACAGTCGGATATGATAAGTATAAAATCTCACTGCACACTCAGTAAATTCCCCAAATAATGTGTCGTAGGCCTATATTCTGTATCTCATCACTAGAGGTCACGACCAAAATGAGACAAAACATTGGTGGATAGTGAAACACTATTATCATCAGCAAGGCATGAGAAATAACAAAAATTACAAGCTGGTATCACAGCCCCTCGATGATTATTATGGGAAAAGTCAGGTTAGTGCACTTCGAATGAACAATAATATACAATAAAAAGTTAATATATGCTTAATAAGTGTAGCCCTGAAAAGGGCTGTTGAAAGCGTTCACGCCGGTCATCGGGTAATATAAAAGAAAGAAATAATACTTACATGGCGTACCGAACAATAAAACATATTTACAATCTTTATACAAGACATACCAGAAAAGAATAAACATAGAAGGGGTTCATCAGCAAAATGACCAGCTAGGTCGCGTTTCGGGTCCTTTAACATTTTGTACGCTCAAACCCTAGCTGGCGGACCCCCGCCAAAAAGGCGGACCCCACACATGACTTAACAATGATAACACTCTTAAATGAAGCCACACAAAATACAAAATTCTCTGGCTGACTGCAAACCAAATTTAAACAAAACTAAAAAATGCTTTTTCAACAGTCTCTCCATACATTTGATTAACTTGCAGGCTTCATATCCGCGTTTCACAAAAACTTTAAACGTGCTTTTAGCTTTAACAATGGCATACGGCAGATGAGAACATATCCTAAGGTAACGAAGAACTTGACTGGCAAAGACATTCGCACCCATATGAAGAGGAAGAAGACTGTCGGGAAAAGTGAAAACAATAACATCAAAACAAAATTGCTCAACCTTATGAAAAACTGATGTATGTAAACCATCACTACAAATATTAAGCTTGACATCGAGATATTCTACTGAATTCTATGAATTGGTTTTAGCTAGGTCTCATCAAATAATAATGTCTATTAGGCCTCTAAAATGTCTAATGGGCCGGAGAAGGCGTAGCAGATAGCACGCCCTGGCTGCAACGCAGGTGCCTACGAGCCCGAAAGAATATCGTTCATATTGACAGCAAAGACGTCATTTTCAGACACCAGAAACTTTGTCTTCGACGAATCCATGGAGCGGTATTCCTGCACCCGCAGCCAATAAGGATCAGCCGGGTCGTAGCTTTCCAGGGCTTGAGCTACATATCTGAATGCTTGAGCATTCCGACGCCCTCCCCGCACAGAAACCAGGAGGAAATCACCTGTCTTGATACGAGCTGGTGCGAAATCAGCAAGTCGCGGGTCGTCATGCAGCTCAGCATGCTCCTCGGTAGCTTCTGGAACTACTCCTTCATCGCTCGCGCTCATGTTGCTAATTGGCTGATCTTTCGCGGCTAGCTCCATCTGTTCCTTTACTGGCGAGGACGTGAGGACAACGTGACGCCGCCTGTTGGACCGGCTCCGTTCCCGTGGAGCACTCCGCACCAGCTTTGGCAAGGGTCGAAGTTCCTGTGGCGAGACCAACCGGGTATCGTCCGTGATCACAGACGTCGAAGTAGAAGCCGCGCCACTTTGACTTTCAATGGCGATGTCAGTCGGCTGAGCAGGGGAAAAGTCATCATCAGAAAATGCGTGACGGTCGCGAGGCCAAATTCCGGTCTTCTTGAACCCATTTATGATGGTAGGGATTGTGAATGCCTTACCAAAGGCACCGCTGATCAGTGGTCAACATCGTGAATGCTGAGGATTCTCGCGGGATTGGCTTGGTGCCAGCTGCGAACTGCCAGCAGCGAGTTGAGGGGTGGCCCATAACACCCCACCTTCAGTGGCCCATAACTCCCCACCAACAGTATAATTATAAAAATAGCTGGATAATATACATGCGTAATACATTCATGCTATTGACCTTTGTTTTTTGGAAGATGATCACCAAAGTTATGTTAATACAGTCAAATTGTTAATTTGTACCCAAGCATGACTATGCTAGAAGAAAAAAACATCTGTGCAAAAAGAGCAGTCGATTTTTGAAAAAACAGTAAATTGACTCAAAAAACAAAAATAAAATTTCGCTCAGAAACTTCTTATGTACTTAGTTGCGATGTTTTCGTTCATGTACACTTGAAAAATAAATTTCGGGTTGGATAGTTTAGTGTATAGAGGGGTGGCCCATAACTCCCCACTCTCCCATACTACTCGCTCCTGTTCTCTGATGTCAGGAAGAAGATAGGAAAACTACGAAACATTCCTTCATTTCTGTTACACGACAATGCTCCAATACACATCAGTCAGGAAACGACCAATGGAGTAACAAAAAAAGGATTCCATCCATTAGACCATCCTCACTCACCTGACATCGCCCCAAGTGATTTCTATCTCTTCAGATTCCTTAAAAAACACAAGTGGCAATCACTTAGAAGCATCAAATGAATTAAAGACTTCCGTCAATCAGCTTTTCGATTCCTTATCACCTGACATAGAAATTAAGAATACCATAGAAAGTGCTAGAATGGAAATTGCATGAAAAGTATGGCACTCTCCGGGGGAACTTAGTTGGAGCAAAAAGCAAATTTTGTGAACTGGCTTGTTTTCTGGTTGACATTTTAAATTATCAAGTTAATTTGTGATCTGGATTGTTGCCCCTTGTCCAAAGATCATGTGCACTAAAGTAATAGTGAATTTACAAAATAGTGCAGCGACAGGATGACAGAGAAGGAAATCCTTCAAAACGTTTTGTATGTTCATCATTTTGAAATATCGCTCCTATAATCAATTAAGAGTATAATCAGACAAACATGCAACTTGTAATGTCGATTTACAGAACATGCATTGCTCCAGCTGGAAATCAGAGGCCAAGAAATCTTATTGTATCCATTTTACCTTGAAAGATTCCCCTGTTCAATATATCTGAACAATTTTTAAAACCTTTGCATGCTTTCGAATATGAGCCTCCAAAATATCATCACACTATATCACATGTCATTTAGTGATTAATTGAAAAGTTCCAGGGACATTTCATCTATCTGATAAATGACTGTTGCTAAAGAATCGTTCGATGTGTTCATTCCAGAAAGCGCTAAGTTTCTTGACCGCTAGAAGGAGAAATAATCTAATAATTAGAATTTTTATCTTTGAATTCTTGAGATGTTCTTACAACGAGTGCACCGACTACTTCCAATTATGACTTTGTGAACCAAATTTCAATTCGCATTCCAGTGTTGAAAAATTGGAAAATAGTTGTCAATGACTAGTACAAATAGACACAGTATATTAATCCATAGAATAGTAGGCTATTTCGCATAAAACAATGCCACTATCGCACTTAAAATTCTTTCCATGAAAATCCTGCAATTTGCTGTCAACAACTTCCACAACCAACTTAGCGAATACTTTGACTATGATATAATGTTTTAGATCGAATATGATCTACAAACCATAGATTTTTCCATGTGCCATCATTGTACATAGGCAAAACATCATACTTCCATTCTAGTGTACTATTAACTACTATGTCACCTGATGATTTTTTTCGCGAGGCTTTTCTGGAACTGCAAAGTCGCTGGGAGAAAGTAGCAAATGTAAACGGGTCATGCATAGAAAAATGAAAATAAATTGAATTTTTGGGATAAAATGTTTTCTCCTCTCATACTTTCTCCTGAAGAATATAGCAAAATTTTTCCTAGTAATGTGTTCATGATTTTCAAGTGAAAGCATAGAAAAATACTGAAATTCGTTAAATAAATCAACACAGGCTGTCTAGTGCGTCATTTTTTTCATTTTTTTGGTAACATATCATTTTATTTCATTTTTTGCTGCTGCTGTCATTTTTTTCATTTTTTCTTCGAAATCATGCATTCTCAAATAGATTTTCGTAAATTGCTGACTACTAGCTTAGTTCAAAATTTATCCTTAGAGATATCAGCTCTCCACTTACTGGATTTTATGATTTGTTGACTAATGCACTGAACGCCAGATGTCGTATAACTTGATGGAGAATCATTAAACTTCCGCAACACTCTGTTTTTTGCGATATTCATTATCTTATGGTGATTTTAATAAATCAACGAACCACAGGAAACATCTTGTAACAATTAACAATAAATGTAGAGTGTAGACATATTTCATTGTATTTCCCTTCGATGATTTTCCTTCTTGTCATTTCAGTCAGTTAAAAAATATCTGAGGTCAGTATTTTGTTTTTGTTATAAATGCTGCTCGGATGATTCCACTTGAATTAGCCAAGCATTGACTTCGGACTTATGTTCTATGCAACCAAGTCCGTGTATGCAACACATAAAACAAGAAATGAGAGGACAATTTTGCTTTATTCGTGTGACTTTTTATCATCGTTCAACAAGTGTGACTTTGTTTGTCATCATCGTTAAATTAGTGTGACTTTAAATACAAAATAGTGCTTGAATTAAATACAAAACAATCCATAAAAAGAGCAGAGATTGGATCGAAGCGAAAGTGTGCATTCGAGAAACTTATGAACAATGTTAAAAATCGAAAGAAGATGTGAAGCCATGAACTATATTTGCAATTATTCATGAATTGATTGGTTTTGTTATTCTATCACCAATGTTTTTATTTTGACAGGATGTTGAGCATGTACAACTTACGTAGGTAATGTCAAGTGAGACATCGATATCTAAAGACGGTATACAGTGATGGATAATTAATGATGCATTCATTGTATTTATTGAATCTTTACACACGGGTACACGATTTTGATATGTACGATTTTTTTAACCTTAAGATTTGCAGCGTATAATCTTTTGAATGATGACTGTCGGACATGTTGTTTGGATGGAAATGCTACAGGAGTCAATTAAAAATTTCATTATACTATTGCAATGATGAAAGTGATACGCTATATTGTTCGATTCTTAGTGGATACTTTATCATTTCTTTCATTTTCGCCCCCAAAATTCATTTTTTTCATGAAAAATTCATTTTTTCTCATTTTTGACTCTATTCGGTAGACAGCCTGTCAATAAATACTGTAACAGTATTCGCTATCAGGGGATAGCTGCAACGAGGCTAGTTCGGGACATTTTAGATCAGACCACGTATTTTAGGGCAATTCCATAAATAACACACGGACGATCTGACACAAAGTCGTCATTTTTCACCATGAAGAAGTGCGACGATTTCCATGAAAATTGCTCCATGCCATGCCAGGTTAGTCTGAATTAATAATCACTTTTCAAACTTGTAATAAGTCCCTCTTTCGACGTTATGGGTCAAAGGGTCACTGTAACGCACGGACTACGCATTCTATTTTGCTAAGATAGAAAAATTTATTGTGTCTTGGATATTCATAATAGTTAGATAAATAGAGGCTTGCCATGTATTATGTGGTGTACATATTTGATTAGATGAAAAGTGTGCGGAATCATGGTGTACGTGAATTTTGAAATTCTCGAAAATCTACGCGAATCGAACTTTTCTCGCGAATTGGATTTCGTCAGAGGTATGGCATATAAAGCTGTTCTAGACCACTGCAGGCCAAAACATGCATTATATAGAATATCAGGAGGCCTCCCACTCAATCTGAAATTTCTGAGACTTTCCTGATTTGTCCTGAAAGTCCTTAAAAAGTTTTATTTTTCTACTAATTTTTCTTACTGTTCAATTACAAATATCAATTTTTGCGGAAAATGTCTGCGGTTGCGCTTAGAACGGTTATCAGTTAGTTAGTCATCAGATTTGAAACGAATTTACCGGTGTACAGAACCAAATAAAAAGATGGTTTGTCACATCCCTTTCAGAAGTGCAGGAAGTTAAGCGGCCCTGGCTTGCCGAGTTGCTAAAGGAACATAAATTCAAACGATCAAGTTGACCTGAAACACCTCCTATCAATTTCAAAGCAACATTCTGGCTCGCTTGATTTTTTTCCTTTTTGTGGTTTTAGGACCCAGTAGATGCAAAAATTTGTAGGTTTGAGCTTTCATTACAAAATTTGAGATAATTCTATGGTTAAAATTGTCTAATTATCAAATGCTTGCCTAGCATCGATATGAGATCAGATGAAACCAAGCTTGATCAAAAAGCTCTTCACAAAAATTTGGAAATAATGGTGATATGTAAAAGAACATTAAATGGAAATCGGATTTCGCCGCATGGAATAAATTCAATCACAAATACAATTTCGAGTAAATTGAAAAGTTGAGCACAGAAAGCGAATTTCTTGGACATCACCTAGTTCGACAGAGTGGATAACAATGAAGATATATTACCTTTCAAATGACAGCCTAAATCGTCGGCAGACGATGTAGGCTGATCATTTGAAAGGTAATATATGCATTGTTACTGAACTTAAAATCTATGACATCAAAAACCCAAGATTTTGATCTGCAAAAGATTCAAATCTATGTTGATCTTCTACATAGGCCATGCAGCTCAGAACATTGAAGCATGTAAAGTTGTAGATATCTACGAGTCCAAATTGTGAACCATAGGAATCATCTCAAAGCCATTTTCACTGGGAATGCGAAGGTGGATGATGAAATGCTCCTACCTCAATGGTATTACATAGCAAATTAGACGGCCTTAATCATGCAATTAAGGCCGTCCAATTTGGAATTGGAGACTATTAACGACTTTCATAGAAAATTGACACTTGAAATATCGGCTGACAACCCTACTTACTCAGTAACAATGTCCATTCAATGACATGAAAATGTTCTCTTTAACTTTGCACGGTCATTGTATTACTGAGTATATGCTTTATCTCGAAGATGAAAGAGAGAGAGAAAGCGCTCAGAGGATGAAAAGTCAAAAGAAGATGAATTAAAACAAAAGATAATAGTACGAAGGAAAATGGATTCAGCTCATTTACTGCAGTAGTCACAGAATTAGATTCATCTGCGCGCGCCTCGGTTTCCTAGAAAGGAAAGGCTATATGCAGCCTTCATATCGAAATGACAATTCACAAAATTAGACAACTTGCTCCTTCCTCGAATGGATATTGCTTATATATTTGCTCCTTCCTCGTGTATCGCTTGCTACTAGAAATGGCAAACAATAAGCTGTCAGCAGAGGACACCAGAGCCAGTGATATCACTTCGCACACACAAAAACACACATCGCTGTCTTGGCTAAAATTAGATTCAGTGTATGCACTATGCAGTGAGGAATGCCGAGGAGAGGATGTGAAAACATCAAGTGAACTAATTTTCGTACGCCTGCTACTTTTTTTTAATAATGATGGGAAGAGCCAACATTATGGAGAAAACTTGTGCGCAATGATCTGAATTCTTCGAATCTGAAGGCATTTTGGCAATCGAAGCACTTCGCTGGAACTCACATTAATCCGCAAGCGACGCATAGCTTTTTTCCTGTCTCTGTAAGGTATTAGGAATTCCTTTTTGCCCACCTAATAGGTTCCTCTATGTGCCGTCAGTTTCGTATTAATCACACTTCTAGCAAACCGAAGCAGATAAATTAATTTAATTCTGTGGCAGTAGTTGAAGGAACAGCAACTATTTGAACCTCGTCATGAAAGTGAAATGTCTAAGTACAGAACAGATGGTTGTTGAAACAACATTTAAACTTAATTCTGCAATGAAGTCGTTCAATCTAATGTAACTGGCGCTTTTAACATCTTCCGATTTAATACAGCAAAAGACAATAAATTATCATCCGATAAACTTCCCCACTGTTTCAATCGTTTTATTGATTATTAAATGAAAGTTATTTTACAGACATATCAATTTATATAATCTTTTGACCCTTCATTGAATTTGCCTCAATGTATTCCTCGATCACACATTTCTAATACATAATTTTTTCATTTTAGATCAGGTGATGTGATATTTCCGAAGACGATTGCGGTTGAAGATGGCAATGATACTACTCAGCTGTCACCTTTGTGATAACCATCATCTGCTTTTGCCTCGACTTGACTCGAGGCATGTTACATAAATGAGAAGCTGCTGTCGGCGGATAGCATCATCCTGCCGTCAACTTATCAAGCTATAACGTTACGACATCAGGAATGTCATATCTCCTTGTCACTTCTGTCTTATCATTTCTACTGATAAGGAGTTCGTGTTCTTCGTCGAAAAATGAGACAAACCATACAAACCGTACGGTTTACTTCGGACCCGACGCAAACGTGTCGCAAGATCCGCAATTGATCGTAGAGACTTCGTCAAGATCCACGCATCAAATAATATCTCATATATTTGTTGAACTTGTGAGGGGGAAGTTAAATTATACGAACGTTCAACTGAGATTGAAGAGTAATGGCAAAGGCATAGATGACTTATTGCAATCTTTCAATGACAATGGCGGAGAATATCCAAGTGCAATGGTCAATTTGGAAATTCAGCAACCAGTAGGGCTCAATTTGAAGGATCGCTTAAGATTGCACAGCGTCGTGGATGTTGGAGCACTAGGTCCACTTGCATCGCCAGGTATTTATGTACCTCAAGCAGCCGTTCATGATTTTTGGACTTTGAAGACTATGACATTAGACTATTGGCGAACTTTAACATCTGCCGCAGTATTTTCTGCGTTAGCTAATCGATCGACATCCCCTCGGCATGTCCCGAGTAAATGCTCTAAAAGCTGTGCCAACCTGCTGCTCCTTAAAAGTGATGAAAGCTACATGAAGCCTCTAATTCAGTACATAAAGGAAAAGAAGTTGCGTATAAATCCATATATAATGGATAATTCTACACAACTAGATGAATTGTTCAGTGCGTCGAATGCCGGTCGTATGCCTCATTTGTTATTTAGTGTTTATCCAGACTGCTTTACTCTGAAGTACAATTTGGTTAAAGTGGCCACACCCTGTGACAGCATGAATTTTTCGATCGAGTGGTGCTATGACTTGCGACCGAAGCCATTGCACAAATGGGTTTGGAAGAATATATCGGTCTATAATCCGCACATTATCGAATTAATCAAAAAGATCCATTTCTCCCAGACCGAGTATGAAAGCTTAATTCGGAAAGTGCTCATAACAAAAATGAAAAACAAGGGGCGTCAGATCGACATATTTAGACAAGTAGCACAAGACTGGATCGACGATAATCCACATATCTGGAATGAATGGATCCCGAATATACCAAAGAAATATGAACTAGTTATCGCAGGACTCTTTACTGCCACAGGTAGTCGAGCAATTCCTAATGTGACAAGTAAAGCCACAAGAATGGTTCGCTATTTTAACGACTACATTTTGAAATCGGAACCTTATTACCTGAAGCTTGATGCTTATCCAGTCTCGTCGAATGATGTTGATACCATGCTATTTGCTTTTAATAAGATAATGTACAATTGTAATAAATCACGGCATTTAATCGGAATAATCGCTATGGTATTCACTGACATGGCAATTGGAATAGCTGAAATAAGTAACCATTACAATATTCCAATCATCAGTCCTACAGCAGTGTCACTGAAGAAAAATCGTGGTGGCGAATATTACCCCAACTTCTTTCGGGTGCAGCCTGATCACTCAAATATAACAGAAATGATAAAATACCTGTTTTCGCAAGTAAAGTGGAAAAGATTAGCACTTTTTCGTCAGAGTGATATTTTGCTTACTGAGCAGTCGCTAAGTCCACTGGAAATCGTTCACAGCTTCAAGTGTGAAGCCCGGATGCTGAATTCAGCTGTTATACGTAAAGAACTGATTGCCGCTAAGAAGAAGAATGCGCGAATATTTTTGCTTGATTATGACGAGAAGGGAGCAGCTCGTATTCAATGCATAGCTGCAAAATTGAACATGACGCCCAAGTATGGATATGTTTGGTTTTTAGATCACTACGTAAATGGTATGTTTGCTATGGACTCGTACAGAAAGCTACTCAATGATAATGGATGCAATGATATAGAAGCAAAAGACATTACATCAGTTATTTTATCGATAAATCCATCAAGTTCGGACAGTTTTTTTAAAAGTCAAGCGCGCATGAAATATTTCTACAAAGTCATAGATAGTGAAACTAAACTTTTCGCAAGTGATGAAAAGTATCGAATGCTCTACGCCATGCTCCAGGATACTTTACTTGTATTTCATGCAGCTTTTGATTCGCTGATCAATAATAAGAGCATAAGTGCTCCTCATTACATAGATAATGATGTCAAAATGAAGGCATTTTTATATAATATCAAGCATACTACAGCTGATGGGGTAACATTCTTCAACAATGTTCGCACGACAAAAGTATGGACTTTGTATGTGACTGATCGTGATGGCTTCTCGTACCAAACTTTTTTATGGAGGAGACTAAGTAATGGAACTAATGGAACCATAATAGGAAAATTAGAGCCTGTTCTAGTTGAAAGATTGGCAAGGCATTTTCCGAATTCCAAACTACCAACCGACGGTGAACTTTGTGTGTGGCTGTTTTTTTCTTATGACTGTTCAGCAACCCACAACAAAAACATCATAATTGGTATTACAGCTGGCACTGTTATCTTCTGTATAATCGTGTTAATGATGTTTGTATTTGCTTTCATTCGTTGCTACTTGAGAAGAATGAAACACCAATATCCACAACCGTTCGCTGAGTTGCAAGATGCGTTGTCTGATTATGAAGTTCCTCGAACTGCCCTCCAATTGCAATATCCATTAGGAGAGGGCGCATTTGGAACTGTATATTACGGTGAAATGAAAAAATCAACAGATACGTGGACAGGAGTTGCTGCTAAAGTCCTTAGAGATGGTGCCACCTCTCAAGAGAGGCGCGAATTTTTGTGCGAAGCATTAAAAATGCGTGACTTTGATCATCCAAACGTGATGACTATAATTGGTGTTGTCACCACAGAGCCACATTACGTTAATATAATGGAATTTATGCTTCTTGGTGATTTGCGAAAATACTTGCTTACTCGTCACAATCTTGCTAAAACGGAACCAGATGCTCAGGATATCCGACCCGCAACGCTTACCGGCATGGCTCTAGATATTGCTCGAGGCTTGGAATATCTACATCAAAATATGTTGGTACATCGAGATCTAGCGTGTCGCAATTGCTTGGTTAACAAGGAGTACCGCGTTAAAATTGGTGACTTCGGAATGACTCGTGAAATCGACGATAAGAAAGCTTATTACCGATTTGAACATCCTGGTATTCTTCCCGTCAGATGGATGGCACCAGAATCAATCCAGTCTGGTATATTTAGCTTCACTACTGATGTATGGAGTTTCGGTGTTGTTCTCTATGAAATAGTGACTTTTGGTAATCAACCTTATCGAGGTCGAACTAATGAAGAGGTTATTGATTCCATGAAGCGTTGTTCTGACTCTCTGTCTAACTACCTCGTTAATCCTACGGCGCATATTCCACAGCTTTTCACTTTAATGCGTTTATGTTGGTATCATCGACCAACAGAGCGCCCCCTCATTTCGTATTTGATTGGACAATTAGAAGTTAATCCAGAGTGTGTCCGACCGTGTCTCGACGAAGCTCCTCCGGATCCCGGTGATCCCCATCCACGTGCACAGGGCTTGGATCGATGTACCTCAGTTTTCGTTGGGGATCAACCCCCTTGTAGCAGAGGAAATCGTGGCGTCACAGCTAGTTCAGGTATTGGCGCTGGTGTTAGTGGCGTCGGTTTTACAAGAATGATCAGTGGTGGCAGTCGGAGCAGTTGTGACAGAACCCGATTCGCTAGTGGAAATCGTGTTGATACTGACATGCGTAATAGTGATAGCATGAGTCGTGTTAACAATCTAACAATCAACAGTTTTACCAACAGCATCGCCTCCCGTTTAGGGCTCTTAAAAGACTCTTCCAATCCGAAGTGGTATTCAGGTGGAGGAGGCGGCAATGGTTCCAAGACATATCGCCATGCGCTTTCACAAGAATTTCTGTCGTATTCACGGCACCATAGTGGTGACCAGGAAATTTCAACAGTAAGTGATCCCCATGCCTACCAGGTGGATTATGATCCTCTTGCATTTGTCACTGTGCACTCTCTCGCAGCCAACGCGATATCAAACTCAGGATACAGCGGTGTTCCCACTCAGCGTGGTTCGTCGAGTGGTGGACAGCGCGAGGATGATGAGTTGGATACAGATCAGCAGACATTGCTCAATTGTAGAAGAGTTTGAGCTATTTAATGGTCGTTAAATTGAGCTGTGATAATTCGGATTATGAAACAGCTAACTTACTGATATCATAATTGGCTGCTAAGTTTACCTCATTCGGAATATCTTTTTTTACTTAAATCGACGAGACAAATGTTGTGTTCACTTCTGTATTTAAGTGATTGGAACAAATCGTCAATGTACAAATAATTTTTGTTTGCTTCTGTATGAGTCATCAACTAGTGAGTGAAATGCATTGGTTCGCTATAACTGATGCAATTCAGAAATCGAGATGATATGTACAACCGTCTCTTACCTATCCGTGATGACGAGATTGTCTGTATATTTCAAATGTTCTATTTAGATGAGAATCTATCTTTATATTTTGTTTGGTAACTCCCGCAAGATGACCTTTTTGTATTACATTATAAGCACCAAACTGTTTGGTATGCGTGTCGTATTGTAGGATCGTTGACAGGTTGAATATATTCCAATTAGATCATTTTAATGTTTCGTCGACTGCGAATTTCACCTCTTTGTTATATTCTTTGCTTTTGGTACTGATCATTAATGCGTTAATTTTTTTTCACGGTTATTTGAAGAGTCTTATATGTAGATTGTGCTGAATCAGCACGAATAATTGCTTAATAGTGCCATCCGTTACAGTTCGCTACAATTATCTCTTGCTAAACTGCAAGTTCTAAGCATTTTATGTCAACGATCCTCTTAATCAAACTAGATAATAAAAGCCTTTAATTATTGTATAAAGAAGACCAAATTTATTCATCTTTGTTTTATAATTTCTACTTCAGGATTCAAATCCTTATCTCACATGGTCGTGAGACTACAGCATTGAATTTTACGTGCGGAATATGTGTTTTTATGAAATCTTGTACATACTGTTAATATTCTTGACGATGCATCAATTCAATTTGTAAATACTCGCTTATGAGATCATTGTTAGATACAGAAATAAACAGAAATATCTTTGTTTTTCCTCCTCTAATGACAGTAAAGGTTTCCATTTTAACCCAGTCAAAGTAAAGTAAGTACAGTGCATCTTCGATTATCCGGAAGGAATGCTAGCAAAGGAAAAAGTATAAGAAAAATAGTAAAATCGTAACGACATTGTACAATGTGCAATTTTTGCTCATATTTTCATTAGACAGTTGAAGTAACGGAAACAAAGACATTGAACATTATATTCTAGGCACTCTGCAGACATGATGGATGTATACATAAACATGTAGATTGTACATACATTTGTAGATATGTAATCACATGTCTTCGAGCTGAGTCCACGAGCTTTTTCAAACATGATTTGAAAATTCGATTATCCAGATCCTTCACTGGCTAATTGGGTTTGGTCATCCGGATAATCGAAGATGCATTGTATTATTGAAATCAAGCTAAAAAAGTGATACTTTCCTAATAAACTATTTCATTTTTTGTGACAGTGGAATAAAACTGAAGTTGAAATAGTCAGCTTAACACTTGAACGACCGAAACTTTAGGACTCCTTTAACGACCGCGCGGGTCAAAATGACTGCGCTGCTAAAAATAAAAAGCTTTCAATAAAATCTGTCAAATTCTTTATGTAGGCAATAAAAATTATATTTGTAAAGCAAGTAGAATGAAAGAAGCAA